>CM050508.1:14407500-14487500 GCA_027563665.1 Antrozous pallidus
CGCCCTCTCCTCCTCCCAACAGGCCTGGCTCCGATCCACCCCTATTGGGGCTGGGCCAGCCAGACCCCACCCATGCACAAATTCATGCACTGGGCCTCTAGTTTTAAATAATGTTGAAAAATGAACACCCTCTAACTGGGAGACAATGACACTTTAAAGTTATAGAAGAGGCAGAGAGGAGGAAGGAGCACCTGGGGCAAGTCACTGAGGCAACATCCGGGAGGGAAGTCCAACATGGACTTTAGAGCCAGTTCCTCACAGTGTATTTTACAATTATCAGAAGGCAGGAAGGAAGAAAGGGAAGAAAAAGGAGTGTAAATGGGAAGAAAAATGAAAATGACAAAAAACAACGACTGAGAACAGAAAGGTGTTAAAAGTTCCTAGAACCACCTTACTGGTTTGGCTCAGTGGATAGAGCCTCGGTTTGTGAACTGAAGAGTCCCTGGTTCACTCCCCAGTAGGGGGTGTGCAGGAGGCAGCCGATCAATGACTCTCCCTCATCATTAATGTTTCTATCTCTCTTTTCTGCTCCAAAATCAATAAAAATATATTTATAAAAAGTTCCCAGAACCAAAGTTAAGATTCAAATTTTGACCATTTATTAATATTGTCATCATATTCTATGTACATTAGAAGATAAACAGATACATTTTTTAAAATATATTTTATTGATTTTTCACAGAGAGGAAGGGAGAGGGATAGAAAGTCAAAAACATTGATGAGAAACATTGATCAGCTGCCTCTTGCACACCCCCTACTGTGGATGTGCCCACAACCCAGGCACATGCATGCCCTTGACCGGAATCGAACCTGGGATCTTTCAGTCCACGGGCCAACGCTCTACCCACTGAGCCAAACCGGTTTCGGCAATAGATATTTTTAATGGGGGTGAAAAATGACTTTGTAACAAATTTGACAGAGTCAGTTCATTTATGATTTCAAGGAAGGCACCTGATACTCTACTATTAAATATTTCTTTCTAGCTTAAGCCAGTGGTTCTCAACATTTCTGGTGTTTGCCTCCACGAGTCCACCTAGACATGGAAATAGGATCAGGGTGTTTATTTCTGGTAGCCTGGCTTCCTTGACTAGCAATCCCGTATTCCCAACCCACGTACTTCTCAGAACAGTCTGCAGACAGTCCTAAAACACAGCCTGTTGTGTAGCTGCAGAAAACATATCGTCATTGCTTTGCCTCTGATATGGAAGCCACAAATAATGTCCCTTTAAATATTCCCCCAGCGACTCAAATACACTGCTGTACTTATGAAGGAACCTTGATTTTCCACTGGTAGGACCAGGACCCCGGAAGCTGTTGCCTCAGGAACAGAATTAGGCCCATAACTAGAGATCCGCCATGATTCTCTAACTAGAGGCTGCCCGTCTACTAGCAACTGTTTCCTGCGGTAACCTCTGCACACCCAGGTTTCTGTAGACCATCCTTTTGATCACATAGGAGGCTTTATTGGCAACAAAATATTGCTTCAGTGCCTTTATGAAGTCATTTGATATCCTGTGTCTCTACAGTAACGAGCAAAGAGCTGTCTGCCTGGCTGCTTAGCCCTCCCCACCTCCTGTCCCAAAGTTGGCCACCTGCTTCTATATTTTTTTCCCTATCCATAATCCCCATATATCTCATCCTCCTTGTACTAAAACCCTTTCTTGTGAAATGATAAAATAAACTGATTCACATTATACTACACATGATGAATAAAACACAAAGGATTACCTCTTCCTGGACAGTTGTAGTTTTAAAATAGGGAAGCCTTTAAGCCAGTGATTCTCAACCTTTCTAATGCTGTGATCCTTTAAGACAGTTCCTCATGTTGTGGTGACCCCCAACCATAAAATTATTTTCGTTGCTACTTCATAATGTAAATATCCGTGTTTTCTGATGGTCTTAGGCTCTACAAGCAGCAGTTCTCAACCTGTGGGTTGCGACCACTAGCAGGGTCACCTAAGACCATCGGAAAACACAGATATTTACATTAAGATTCATACCAGTAGCAAAATTAGTTTTGAAGTAGCAACGAAAATAATTTTATGGTTGGCGGGTCACCACAACATGAGGAACTGTATTAAAGAGTTGCGGCATTAGAAAGGTTGAGAACCACTGCTTTAAGCTATGCAGAAATATTTAATAGTAGAGTATCAGGTGCCTGAAAGCTGGCAGGAAAAACACCTTGGGGTTGAGATGTATGTATGTGTGCATGTATAGTGGGTGGCCTGGGGATCTCAGAAAACATTTCATAAAGGTGAGCCCATTTTTGAAGCCATTTTATAGCATATGAAATGCATTTTTATAGCATGTGTTTCTAGGCATTGACCATTGATTGGAGGACACGAGGAAAAGGTGATTTCCTTGATGCAGCCAAGGGTCAGAACTCCATTCCCAGAATAATGGCATGACTTGGCCACAAGCTCACCACCTACTGGGAGTGCCTTTCCCTGAGGGAAGATGGTTGTCCCAAGGATGGGAAGGCGAGGCAGAGGATGCATGCTCACTTCACTTACGGCCACATTATCTTCTTCCTCCTGAGAGACCTTTGGGCCCTTTAAGTAACTTCCCAGTCGTCAAATCAGTCTTTATTAAATTTTCACATGCACTTAGTTTTAAATTCAATTTGAAATGTGCTCCAAGGAGCATCATATGGACTAAATAATTAGCTAAAGAGAAATGGTACAGAATAGATTTTAGCGAATGGCACAGAGCAGCGCCTCTCCCATACCACCAGTAGTAATTGAGTCTTTTAATGTAATATAAAGGTAAGTATTTTTATTGTGAGTCATATATTAATTTTCCATTATATGTAAAGGAAAACCAGCCAAATGAGTGGTTTTAGGAGTATTTTTGCTTTGGACAAAGCTAACACAGGGTACATTTTTTAAGAAAGTGGGCCCATTTAAAGAAAAATATTTTTAAAATAATGATACAAGGACATTGCTAGAATTTTGAAGGCTGTACTCAAGTGATTAAAATTTAAGAAACTCACCAAAACTATTGATATCTGCATATCAATAACCCTTGGTTGACGCATGTGATGAAGAAGATGTACTGATGATCTTGGGCAAGTTGCAACCTCTCTGAGCCTCTGTTTCCTTCAGTAAAACAGTGGCATTGAAGGTGATCTACAAGGTTCCTTCTAATGCTAGCGTGTGGTGGTTTATCTATATTATAGGCTACCTTCTGTGAGTAATGAAGAGGAGATGGAGAAATTGAGTCAGTGTGGCCAATGGTGATCTCATTGCTAGACACACATAAGCATTGAGTTAGCTCCTGGTTAACCTCCCAGAAGCAGAGAGGAACAGAGGAAGATGCACTAAATTGGGAGTCAGGGGACCTACGGGTGAGCTCTACCACTTACTACTAGTATTTCCCCTGGCCTTCCCCAAAGTCACATGCTTTCTTTAAACCTGTTTCTCCATCAGTGAGGGCAAAAGGGTCATTACTGTGCAGTCTTGTTGGGCAGCTCAAATGCAGTATGAAGTGACAAATTCTATGTAAACATAAATCTTGTTCTCCTACCTTCTTGTATCCATCTTTGTGTCATTTCATTCTTTTTAAATAGAGTGTGGTGGTATGTGTAACTGTATTATTATCAGACAGATTTAAAAAAATAGATTATATTCAAGCCAGTCAGTATGGATAGTTTCTAAGAGTTCTGATAAGATGGTTGATGTTGGAGAAGGAATGGTGAATTTTTGGCTCGTTGTGGAAAACCCCAGAAACCATCACCTACCAGTCACCTCCAATTCTTGTCTCAGTGAAAAGTTGTAGCCATCTCCTCTTCTAAACCTATCATCATAAGTGGAAGATGAGCTAGATATACTAAATTATTTATCAATCCCACTGAGCCCTGCTTTTTATGAGATTCCTTTCCATTAACCAAGAATTCCCGATTGGATAGGCGACCTCAGATTACAGCTGTCTCAAGGTTTGTACACTTCACTCCCCTGGAATAGCCAGGTTACACTTTCAGATTACTCCTTGTTAAATTCAAATTATAGTTATTTTCATACAACTTACCAAGCTTGATTCTCTGATATCTGCTAATTGATGAAGAGAAAAGTAGTTAGAAGGTGACACACAGAACTTGTAACTTCCAAATAGGGAAAGCGCAGCAAAGAGAGTACGGCCCCTCACTATGAAGTGTGAAGTTGTGTAGTGTGGGGTCAAGCAACCCCACCACTTGGATTTATATTTTATTGCAAAAATGATTGCTCAAAAAGGTTGTGAAGTGGGTAACTTACTTTTAGGTATATTTTAAGCAAAAGATGTTTCTCAACATGAAAGCTTCAGTCATCTAGAATATCGTGTTCACCTATATAAACCATCTCGTTTCCTTATTCCAAATAGGTTAGACTTACCACCCTGTCCTCTGAACATTTCAGCACAATACAGGTTGTCCTCCTCCTAATATGTCCAATATAACATCCTTTTACAAGCCAGGCTTACTTTTACAGAATAATAAGCTTTGTTCTAAGCAATACTACAAAGCTGTCTTATACTTTCTCGTGCAAAGGAATTTCTAGGCAAACGATTTTGGTTTTGAGATGGTCCCATTACTCACCTCATCACGGATCTACTGAATGACCAGGGGAACCGGTATGCAGGACTACAAACTCCGGGCCCACAGGCTTTCCCACCGGATCCCATAGTTCCTTGTCAGTTCATCTTGGGTTTCCCTGTTCACTTACCTGCTCACTTACCTGCTTGGAAGATGTGACAACTGATATTTACAATTTCCCAAACCATTTTCCTGGCCCCTGTGGCATCCACTGTTCTCTTCACCTTAAGTTTCATTAGAGTGAGAACACAATCCCTCAGCTTCCATAGCAAGCCCACTGCAACACCCCTTACACCTGCTTCCCTGTTCCCAGACATGACTGTACCATTGCAGACAGGCAGTCACTGCAGCCAGTTTTGCACGTAAAAATCTATTGAAGAGGTTGTCAGATCCATTTGATGGCGGATAAAAGTGATTCACCATGGTACCTTTTCCTTTAAGTCCAAAGTGTGATAAGAAAGCTTGAGTGGCGCTGTGTCCCGTGAAAATGACAGATGAGGTTATTGTTTCCACTGAATGATGCAACTTTTCTTGGGGAATTACCCTGCAAGGGATGCTGGGATAATAACACTAGGTAGACTCCCTACTGTCCTCCTTACTTTGATGCTCTTTCCTGGAAGTCACTTGTAGAAGAGACTTTAGCCAGTGTTCTTTTCGTTCCGAGCATTTTCCCTATGCCTTTCTTCTTCCTCTTCTCAGTGCTTTGAGACTGCTTATATTGGCACCTAACGAACTGTGCCGTGGATAGGCACCCAGATTCCTCTGCCTCTGATTCGTCAGCTCTTCCCCACCTGGCTGGCAACTACCTCCTATAGATGGACTCCTCCTACCTCTCACCTAAAGTATTGCCTCACCTGTGTCCTTCTTCACTCCTCCACGCATGGCTTTAAGTCATCCTTTTCAACTATACTTCCACTCAACACTACCTCGGAACCAACTTTGCTATGAAATAAACTGCTTTCAATAAGCCTCCTCTAACCCCCTAAACAAATAAATATCCCATAACCCACCCTGCTCTAAAATATTGCTTTTCATAACCTACAACAATATGCTCCTTTCCTCCCCTCGAAGAAATAAACCGTCTTCAGTGTTCCATCTTATCTGGCATTGTGCCACCTCACTGAAACCATAAAATACATACCTCCTCCCTCCACAAAACCTCCCAAACAAAGAAAAACGACCTCATATGGTCTTTTGCCTTCCCTTTCTCAGAGAAAGAAAATTCTCATGAGGTATATATAAGGACCCATTTGTGTCTCTGAGGATTTTTCTTTTCCAATTAAATAAGCTAAGGAGAAATAGAGTAAGGCATTCCAAGGCCAAACACATTCTACTGTTTATTACACATATTACATTCTTAAATAAAAATGCGTCACATAACATCTTTTGCATAGATATCTTACAATATACCAATTTAAAAAAGAATTATGAAACAGACCAGTAACAAAAATAAATTTTTTCTTCATTAATAATTTTGTAACATTAACATACCACCATCATATAATACAAATAATAGTTTTAAATCTTAAGACTTTTGTACAGCAAAAAAACTCGACAAAGTAATATATTTATATTTATATATATATAAAAAGCTTAAAAAAAATAAAATGTCAAAAAAAGGCATAACCGAGGGCTATAAGACTGGGTACTTCTGTGATATATTATAAATACCAGAGAAGGCCTGAGAGAATGTGACCGGGGAGGGGAGGGGCTGGGAGTAGGTCTCTCCAAACACACTTGTTAGACACATCTGGCAAAAAGAAAATGGATAGTGCAAAAATAAATATTTTCAAGCCAACTGTTAAGAGGATAATAAAAATTTGAAAGAAAAATGGTGATGGCTGGGAAGTCAAGTGGTGGGCATAGGGAGGGGATGATGAGAGAGAAGGAGTTTGGGGAGATTTGTGAAAAGGAAGGGGAGGCTCCAAAAATATGAAACATTTATTTTTGCCTCTGTGTTAGCAAGAAGATCGTGGCCATAACAGGTGTACTTTTCCTCCCTGGAATGAAGCAGAAGTGAAAGATAAGAAAATTAAGTCTGAGTACAGGAAATGCATGCTGGGGGAGAAAAAAAAAAGTTGAGAACCGGCCAATGAGCCCAAAAGCCTCTGAGGACCTAGATTTGCAGAACTTATTCTGTCTGGTCCAAAGGCCTAGGGTGACGGGTCCCCTCTCCCCACCCTCAGCCCTTCCCCTGTATGTGGAACTCCCAGTGTGGTTTCAATATACTGGCGATTATAAGCGTCCATCCCCCCAGAAAGGTATTAGGCACTGGTGGCTACCCCTCTTCAACGTCAGTAGCCTGTTTTCCTTCCGAGAAGGTGCAATAGGTACGTGGGCACACATCCAGGTGTGTGCGGACATACCACCCTCATTATTCTGACGTGGGGTCCATTTTATGGCAGTAGACAGAAGCTGGAGTCAAAGCAATTGACGATTTCAAAGCTCACAGTTGAAAAAAAATTGTATAAACAGCCCCCAACAAAGAATGGATCGACCTTCCCTCGTGACCCTTAGAGGGAGCCCTGTTTGAAAAGAGTATCTTGTTTGGGATATTTGTGAAGCAATGGCCTAGGATTTCTCTCCCGGTGTTGGATACCTGCTTCCCGAGGACGTGTACTGAAATGGAAAACACCTGAAGAATACAGTACTAGGTCGGAAAGGTGCACACAAGTTAATTGCAGCTTTAGCATCGCCCTTTCTGGGATCTATCAGGTACCAGCAGAGGAGGTTTAAGAGAGTGTGAAAAGCAAGAGAAAACCCTGAAGCCTGAGGCAGTTGGTCATGGGATCTCACACTGAGAAGCTCTTTTGCTTCTCTGGACACTTGCTTTGTTTGCTTCATCTCAAGTATTCCCAGTGATTCTCACTGAGGAAAGTAGGCCATCAAAGAGGCACTGACTAGACTCAGGCCCTCTCGTTTTCACACTGAGACATCACCATGTTTACCGAAATTTAAATCCAGACCCAGAATGCAAATTCTCTCCTCCTGCCCCGCCCCACACTTGGCAGGCGGCCATTTCCGGAAGATGCCAGGGAACACTTCCGCAACAGGTTCTACTTAATGAATTTTCACTTTGGCAAAGATCTGGGTGCAAAAGTGGCCAGATGTGCTGGCCCGCCTATTTTTTAAATATATTTTATTGATTTTTTTTTTTTCAGAGAGGAAGGGAGAGGGAAAGTCAGAAACATCGATGAGAGAAAAACATCCATTAGCTGCTTCCTGCACACCCCCTACTGGGGATGTGCCCACAACCAAGGTACATGCCTTTGACCGGGATCAAACCTGGGACCCGTCAGTCCGCAGGCCATTGGTCTATCCACTGAGCCAAACTGGTTTCGGCACGCCTAAGATTTTTTAAAAAGAAACAATGAACCTGATTTTTGTAATTAAGTATGTTGCATCTCTCTGACTTTCCCCTCCCTTCTTCCTTCTCCTAAAACCAACTTCTGCAACAGAGAAAACAGAGAGTACACTTTGCACTGTATTTTCTCTTTTATGAAGTGCCTTCCATAGAGGAGACCATTTTGAACCAATAAAACCAATCACTAGGTTTTCTTTTCTTACCATTCAAGTTTCTTTTCTTTTTTTTAACTTTGCCACAGAATTCAGGAGTGGGGCAGAATGCTCGCGGGCCCTGGGTGAGTCGACCTGAAAGTCCCATGTCCTCTCTGATGCAAATGGACATGGCTCATCTGGAAGATTATCCCAAACTGAAGTCCTTAAAAAATCTTCTCTAGCTTCTAGATTCAAAGAAGATTTTTTAAAACATAGGAATCAGTTCTGCTATCATGCGTGAGGTTGGCTGTCTTTTTTACCCTGTTAGAATCAGGCGATCAAAGATGTAAAAAGGGCACAAGAGGTGCAGGAGGGGAGAGGGTGGGGATTTGAAGGGCTTTGCAAGGGAAAGCACGTAGAGAGGAGAAGGAAATGGTGAGCACTAAGTTCATTTTGGGGTCTCCGACCTCTTTATAAAATGCAGCTTTGCCATGGAATCCAAACATCGGAACGCAATAGTCATCACCACCAGGCGCTAAGTTGGGCAGATGAACCGTTAGTGGGGCAGGAGGCCAGTAGCTAGGAGCAGCATATCATTTCAGGTTTCCACGTCTTTGACTTACAGCCGGGTGGTAGGAGACAGAAGCACAATTTGAAATAAAGAAAACTGTCAAAAATTGTCAGTGGCTTAGAAACACTCCTGTTCTCTACATCGAACTCTGAACCCTGGATTAAGGGTGCTCGAGGGACAATCACAAGAAACACCTCGCCTGGTTTCTCCTTTCCAATCTGGGATCCCCTGGAATGCCAGGAGGTAGCCATGGAAGTGAGAAAGTAGTTTGATGTGTTTCAAATGTCCATTCAAGCACTGTTTTAAACAGCCTGTCCTTTTGGGAGCAAAACATTTTGAGGTCATTTTTTTTTTTTTTGGAAAGCCTGCTCACTCCAGCAGGCTCTTACCAACCATCTCTGCCATTCTGGAGATGATGGGCATTGTATCACAAATCAGCTTCCAAATGGTAGGGGCTGCACCCCCTCTCCCATGGATAAGACTGGTTATCATTCATAGTTGTCAATTCTGCCAGAGAACAGTTTCCAAGCCATACCCCTAGCACCCACCAAATTCTCAGGCCAATTCTCAGTCAACAGATGACTGAAGCAAGCAAGCCCGACCATCACCGTTCAGCGCCCCCTGCTCTGAGAAAGGTCAGGGGCAGATTACAAAGGACCTCACTGAACAAGAGAGAGAGAGGAATTCCAGAACAGTTCAGACACTGATGAGGACCAAAGGGCCTTTGTTCCGCCACATTCAAATAAGGTCTTTTCCAGACCACTGATGACAACAGGGAGCAAACAAGCAACGATTACTCTTTTGCATTCTTTAACTTTCTTTTTAATAGAGCCTTGCATTGGTCAGTTCAAAAATTAAATTAAATATTCTAAACCCTTAGTAATAGCATTTCGAGAGGCCAGAATAGCTCCCGCTGGGGAGAGAACATTTGTAAATGGTGGCAGCCACGGCCAACGCCATCACCAGTGTGTGTGTGTGTGTGTGTGTGTGTGTGTGTGTACATTCCTGCTAGAGGCTACTATGGGAAGGGAGACCAGTGAACCAACACAATCTGGGGTGTCTAAAGTTTCATCTAGGGCACTGACTGGAGGCGCTACAGTTTAATACAGCCGAGGTTCAAGGTCCCCCCAACATCCTTCATCCAGAAAGGATGCACCACACATTCAAATATAACCCCATGGCACACCCTGATGGACTGGCCACAAAATGCACTCAAATGCAGTAGAGAACTACAAGATTGTCAGCAAGAAGTGCTCCAGAAATTGTTTCTAAGTCATGTCTAGTTTTAAATCTTTGGAATAAAACTGATTTTTTAAAAATACCCTTCAACTAACATATACATAATTGCCTCTGGCAAGTGGGCAGATTTTGTGTGTGTGTGTGTGTGTGTTTTAGGGTGGTCTTTTTTCTTTTATTGTCATTATTTTGTTGTGGGTTTTTATTATTTTTTATTTTTTGTGGGTTTTTTTTTTTTTGGTCTAAATTGAAAAAAGAAAAAGGAGAAAGTAAAGTTTAAGGGCCAGACCTCAGAATGCCCCACGTGTCCAATTGGCAGCTACAACATCTGTGACAAGGAGGCTCCTTTACCCTCAGATGAGTAGATTCAACATTTCAGTGAAAACAAAGGTTGCAGAAAGCTGAGAAACCAAATGCCAAGGATCTTGAAGGTTGCTGTCATAAATGTATTTGTGTTTCTTATATTATTATTTCCTTTTAAAGACTTCAGTTTTGCATCCCAAATAGGTATGGGGTGGCATTTTAACAGTCAATGAGTCAAACAGTCAGAGGAGGGCAGGGGGAGCCAGCTGGTATGAAGGAGCAGCAACCATGTGTGGACCAAGTGCCATTTTTGTTTTTTTAGACGTGTCTTGAAGGGATGGTCCCAGAATATACAAAATATACAATCTGTCCTAATAACCACCCCGCTTGCTTGCATAGGCCATGTAATGGTCCTAAAGGCAGTCTTTGGAGTTGAGGCCAGTGCCAGCTAGCTAAGAATGCGGGTAGATAGAGACCGATATTGGATGTGTGTGGGGGGTGAAAAGGAAGGAATGTAACCCCTTCGGAGTCAGTTTGCAGAGTAAACGTGAGGCCTCTGTTGATCCTGGGTGCTCTAGGTCACAAGTCATGAAGGGCCTAGCCAGAAAATAAATTAGAAACATGTCTCTCCTTTTAGACAGACGGTTCGAGAATCATCTCAACCCTTTCCTTAAATGTCCACCCTTCATTCCCACAATGGCATTTCTGAATTGTGTGTTTTAACAAGTGGAGTAACATGAGCTCAGTGAGCACGAGAGAGGAAGATAGATGGTTTTGAAGTCACTAGACTTGGGAGGCATCTTCCACTTTCCCCACTCCTGGAAAGTGTGATATTTTTTGGCTTTTTGTCAGGTCATAACCCAGAGTTAGGTTCAATATGCAGCTGCCCTTTGAGACTAGCAACATCTATGCTGAAACTGGGCACAGGGCAGCAGTGACACACAGCACGGGGTTGACCACTATGAGCTGAGGTCATGATGCCTCAAGGGGGTGAGAGAACTGTGGTGTCCCATCTGATTGGCTGCTTTGAGAGCTGGACATCCAGGTGCTGAGAGAGTCCTGGTGAGGTTTAGTCCATGGAGAAAAGATAAAACATGTAAGCTTCCAAATAAGCTTTTCAAGTTTTTGTTAGCAAAAACAGAGAGATTAAAAAGAAAAAAAGTCTAGCACTGGCAATAGGTGAGGCTCAAGGGATAGACTGTGATTTATCATCAAGGACTTTATTCTCTTGGCCACTTTGCAGTCATGCTAGAAGTTTCCAGAATCCCTAGTGCATATGGTGTGCAAGAGTCAAAAAGTAAGAAAAGAAAACTCCTCCCTTAAGAGTGAAGTCTAGAGAAATGCAGGCCAGAAAGGTGTAAGGTGTATTCCAGAGTCTGTCGCCGCTAAGGCCGTTGGTATCGACTGGAAAGATCTCAGTGGTGCTAGAAGAACCAAAACCAATCAACAGTTCTTTGAGGAAGTCGGACGCACGGAATAGTAGGACTTTTCACACACAAAGGACAAATAAACCAAGAGTTAATTTTGGCTACCAAACTGCAATTTGGTTTTCTAGGTCATTTCCCCCCAACTATTTAAAAAGGAACAGTGCTACACATATGCAACTTTAAGACGTTGTGTTCTCCTATCAAGTTGCACGGAGAAGCGAGTTAGAGATAAGCCCCTCTTACGGCTGTCCACCTGCAGAAAAGTCACATCCATTCGCTTTGATTTCCACTTGCCACAGCGGGAAGTAATTCCAATAATGCTGACGTGAGCAGCCAGTCTGCCTTGCTGAGTTCACCTGGTCTCCTTCTTCTTCGTCTTCTATCATCTGGCTAGGGCAAGGCATGAAGAATAGCCGTATATATTTTAAATATAGCTGGGTGCATGATAGTGAGTGTTTTTTTTGGGGGGGTGGGGGGGGGTCTGTGCGTGACAGCTTGTGTGTATGTGTGTGATTGTGTGTGTGTGTGTGTGTGTACACAGAGGTGCAGAAGTGAGAACTTTCTTCTGCGAGGCCATGGGTCCCCCGCCTGAAGTCCAGCACCCTGCCTCATGGCGTTTCCTTCAGACAATGGCCGACATCATGGCAACTCTGGCCTTTAGATTTTTTTAGATATGTCTCTTCATGTGGAGGGCAAGATGGTCCGACCTGGAAAAACACCTAAGAAATATAAACAACAACAAGGACATCAGAGAGGTCCAGATCAGGAACTCAACTGCTATCACCCCTTAGAAAATGATTAACCCTAACCCTTAGAGTAAAGGGAGGTATGTTTTGAGAAACAAGGCATGTGTTAGTAAGGTGAGCTCAGGGGTCAGATTGCTTGGGTTCAAAACCCAGCTCGCCCAAAAGTTGTGTAACTCTGAGCACACTAACATCACTGGGCCTTAATTACTCCTCTGTATAATTATAGCACTCACCTCATAGCGTGGTTGTAAAGATTGAGACCAACTATATAAAGTGCTTAAACTATTGCCGGGCATATAGTAAGATCTCAATGAATGTTAACTATTATTATCATCGTTGTTATTATTAAATTTTTTAAAATACATTTTTATTTCAGAGAGGAAGGAAGAGGGAGAGCGAGATAGAAACATCAATGATGAGAGAGAATCATTGACTGGCTGCACACCGCACATTGAGGATTGAGTTCACACCTCAGGAATGTGCCTTGACCAGGAACTGAACCGTAACCTCCTGGTTCATAGGTTAGCACTCAACCACTGAGCCGTGCTAGCCAGGTATAATTGTCATCATTAAAGAAGAAATGAATATGCAAATGCTTTGGAAACAAAGGGTGAGAAAGAAACAAAGCAAAGACAAGCAATCTGCCGGTTCAAAAGGGAGACATGGAGATCTGAGATGGTAAGAAGTGAAAGGGAGGACTATATTCTGAGAACTTTGAGGAAAATAATATTGTTGATACACCGCTTCATTTGAAATAACTGTTCAGTAATGCGTATGTTCTGGACTTTTATTTTGCCTTTACCAATCGCCTACTCTGTGCTAGGTATCTAGCAATATATGTACAAGCCTTCCATTTCTTTCAGGGAAAAAAAGTGGAAAAAAACCCCCCAGATCTTTTAACATAATATGAAATGTAATTGCACTCCACCAGAATCAAGCTAGCATCATTATTTGCTCAAATTCTAAGAAGCACATGATACTTAGCATTAGACCAGGTCCCTCACCATTGAGGTTTTATTTAAATGCAATACACCAGCAAAGCTACTTACTTGTGATTAATTTATATTTGTTAATTTATACTTACTCCTCACAGGAACAGTAAAAGGTAATAGATAAACTCAGCATCTGGAAATGCAGGATCAAATAACTCTAAGGGTAATAGAACCCCAGAGGGTATTTCCAAGTATATAGCGGGCAGATGACCTTAAATAAGAAGGTCCTTAAGGACTGAAATTTGTTCATTACAGAGAACCAGTCAAACCCCTATGGTCGTTTCTCTTGCCCATGAAAAAGGCACACTGTGGGCATGTGGGCAGTAAGCCAACAGCAACCCTCTCGGGCACCAAAGAGCTAGATATGGGCTGATAATTTCTTACCACCTGTAAGTGGGCTCATTCAACAATCAAAGTGCCTCCTCCCCAACACCTGAGATCTTGGAGAAGCTACTGTGGGGCAGTCTCCCCGGATTATGTGTGTGCTGAGTCGGCATGGCCCGCCTATCGTGACTCACGACACAAAGAACTTTCGCCGCCTTCAGCAGCCGCATGCTATGGGCTGAGAGACAAGATCCATCCTCTCGCAGCTGGGCATGCGGCGGGCTGCACGGCTCAGTCCAATGCTTAAGGTAATGGCAGGGCTGCCCCCTTGCTCTCTCCCCCAACCCAAACCTGAAGCCAGAGGTCTCAACACCCGATGTCTTTGGGGGTCAGAAAGGTGAAGTGAATGCGGGCAGCAGGGTCAAGTGTAAGAAACACACAGCCTTATCTGACTCCACTTTGGAGAAGGCGAGGAAATACTGCTTTCTGTGAGAGCAGACAACGGAGCAGGGGTGATGATCCATGTCAACGGGCGGTCTGCCTTCCTGTTGGGAGACCACAGGGAGTGGTGGGAACTTGCAGGATTCGTGATCACACAGCCAGTGCCCGTGAGTCCTGGTTATGACTTGGCTCCAGGATATTATGGGCATATCGTCTGCTTTTCCAGACAAAGCCAGAAATACAGAAATCGTTTAATGGCATCCAGCAATTTTAACTGTTAGCAAAACAAACAAACACTTGTCTGTTTTATTCTAGCTTACACATAAAAGTATAGACGGTCCATGCTTTAGGGAAAGGAAACCCCAATCTTAGCTTCTAAATAAGGCAGTCGAACTGCTCAAATTAGAAGAGGTAAGAAGTAGGTTTCTCATGCTCATACACACCGTGGTGCCAACAGGACCCAGTGTCCTGTGAAGGGCTACAGATGCCTCTGTTCCTGAAGGTAGAAGCCTCCTAGGGAAGACTCCCCAGTCACCCCCCGCTTTCCTTTCACCTGCTCTGGGACCACGCCACTTCCCGATGCCACCGCCCAGACCTGCTCTGTTCTGAGTACAGTCCGTGCAATGGGAAGGCAATGTGCTGCCCCTCACGAAGACAGCAACGGGCGTCCAGCCCCTCATTTACGACATCAGTGGAAACGCACGGGCCGCCGGCAGTGCTGCAGGCCTCGGGGCCGCTCACGGTCTCTCCCAAATACCGTGTCACAGAACGCGAACCATCTGCTTCGAACATTTCTAGCTCCAGAAACCATCCGATATTTTGATGAAGAAAATAAAGCAACGAGAAGGCCCATCTCTGACATATCCTTCCCCGAAATATCGAGTGGGTCTGAATTATTTCTCACATAAATCACACAATCAGATTTAACCTGGATATGTCAACGACTCCACAGTTGTAAATTTCACAGTTAAGCCAGTTGACTTGAAGGCAGAAACACTCTCTGCCCATTTCCAAGGATGATGGCAATCCATAATGCGCAATCTCCAAGTCCCAGCCTGGCCACCCTTCAGGGACGGGAGTGGTGTGTGTGTGTGTGTGTGTGTGTGTGTGTGTGTGTGTGTGTGAGTATCTGCGCACGCATGCGCGTGCGCACGCCTCTTATACCATATCTGGCAGCTCACAAAGTGGATGTAAAGCTCTTCCTCAGGGACTGTGGGCAAAGAATCCCCATCTATGCAGCTTTCTTTACTAATGCCAGGGCTAGAGAAGAATAAACTTGAGGTGGGAGTTGGGAGCAATTGTCAAAAAAGGAGAAACATGACTAAGTACAACACTTAGAGAGCAGCTGGGACTCCTAAGTAATGGGATAGAAATGAAAAAACAGGTTGTGTTTTTGGATAGCAGGAGAAAGCTCCAAAGAAATGAGGGACAATAGCTTCAAGAAGTGGACTTCCTCAGGCCTGGGGTGGGAGGTTATCTCTGTGCTCCAGAAGGCATGGGGGCTTTATTTAGTTCTTCGAGGATGAAGATAAGAGGAAAATAGCCTCTTCAGGAAGAAGGGGAAAAAGGAGGAAAAATATGAATGCTCCTTTATAAGCATCTTAAAGGAGCACTAAGCCAGCTGGCCACCTGGGAGACTCGGCCACCTCTGACCTGGTCTCCAAACAAACACACACTGCTCCAGAGGAAGGCCTGGGGAGGGAGGGCAGGCCCGGCCCAGGAGGCAGGATGGGAAAGCGATCACATTTCCTCCGGAGGAGAGCCAGGCCTCCGTGGACATCCTGCGGCCCCTCCTGCCACCCTGCGCGCCGAGCGGCTGGCCGCGCCGGGAACCCTGAGGCTCTCAGGGCTTTTATCGTATTAGAAGCATTTTTCTCATCATAGCCGAGACCTTTAGGATTGCATTAAAAAGATGGTTAATTTTCTTAAGCTTCCTTCTAAACACAGAAATAGGATTAGAAGGATAACACGCTCAGATGCAAGCCCATTATTTGATTATGTCTCAACCTAATCCTGCCTTCACCTTGGCCTGCAGAGTCTCCATTTTGGGGTTTATTGGTTGATAATGCCAAGGCTGTCAGATACTATTACTAGTGTAGTTTTCTGCTGCTACGTGCTCTTTCTTCCACTATCAAACGCTGGAGGTTTGAGATGGAGTTACAGAATAAATTCTCAAAGCCTCTCCTTGGTTTAGACCGTTGTGCCTATTTTCAAAGGAGAAAGAATGGTACAGGCCCCCAAAGAGTGGAAGCCGTCTTCAGTAAATTCATGTCTAATAGTACTTCAGAGGAAGGCTTTCCACCTCACCATCCTTTCATTAGGCAGGCTTTCTGCTCTTGCGAGTTACATAGGATGAGGGGAAAATGATATTGATGTTAATAAAAAGATCAGGAGAATCAGCTACAGGTGACCATTCTCTATCCTATTACTTTTCATACTACACTAAAATGATCTGTCTCCTCATTTCCTCAGGGGTAGCAGTCATGTCTTATTGACCCAAAGCTGATGTCCAGGTAAATGCTTGCCTAATGGAACCAAGAATTCACATTATCTTTTGACTACATGCAAGAAGGCACCCTTATCTCATGGGTTTTCTCGGTGAAGAAGTAAAAGGCATCCCCAGATCCAAGACTCAGAAGTTTGAAGCTTGTGATGAATCCAAGAGCACTGGCAGCCGCTCCCTCTCCCCCCACTCCAACCCCCATCTCCACCGCCCTCCAACCACATCCAGAAGCTTCAATGTTTCTTTACCTGTCGCAGTGGTTGCATTTAAAGGGCTTTGCACCTGTGTGTTTCCTGTAGTGCCTCGTGAGCTCATCGCTTCGTGCAAAACGCCACTCGCACCCTTCCCATGAGCACTTGTAAGGCTTCTCACCTGCAAGAAGAGAGGGGATGACCATGGTCAGTGGCAAGAACAAGGTGGCCACATACCTGCTCAGACTCAGCTACCTGGGTGCCAGTCTTAGAAAAGGGCTGTGCACATCATACGGAAAGACTGCATTCCTGAGCACAGCAGGCCACATTTTCTCTGATCTCCTGGTGTTTGGGTGGTTGTTGCTGCTTTTTTTTTTTTAACCTTCAAAAGTGGCTTCCCAAGACCCCCAACTCTGGGGCTGTCACTGCCATTCCCAGAGTCAGAGCACTTCCTTCGTTCGACTGGGGAGGGATCAATTTTTATTTATTTTCTATCCTCTGGAGCCCTCTGACCCCCACAGTCCAAGCAGACAGGAAATGTGCTATTTTCAGCTGAACCACAAATGCTTCTAATCTATTTTTCTCCAGAACCTACAGTAATGTACCATTTCGGCCCTCTCAGCCTCCTCCCTGCTCTTTTCTCCCACCACAAACTGTGCCCAGGTAGCTGCGGGGCCAGGCAAACAGCCCAGGTCTCCCAGAACCACTGCTCCTTCCAGTAAATGTGATGGACGGATGGTCACGAGCAAGGGCTACAATCCGAGGGCAAAAAGCAAAAAACCACTTGGTGATTCCGGGCATTTCTGCGAAACACAGGCACAGAGTCCTATTTAAGGAGCCGGTAACTAATGACTCCCGAGCGGTCGTATTAGAGAGAGGTACACATGGTTACAAAATAGGTTCCCAGTCAACTGGAGGAGCAGGGGGGTTAGCCACAGGGAAGCTGCTTAAAAGCACGAAATTCGAGCTCTTGTACTCAAGTGACCTTTCGCACAGTAAATACAGAGGGAGGGACGCAGAAAGGAAAAGTGCATGGTTTTTCCTTTGCCTTTTCTTTTTTTTCTTAGCCCATCCATGTCTGTCACCCAACCTGACAAATATTTACCCTTCCAACTGTATGGTCTGTTGGTTCGAATTAAGAAGAAAAATGGTCTTTTAAGCCACACGAACTCGTGAGAGTTGGTTCCTGAGCGCTGGCACAGAGAGGCGTGAGCACCGTGCTGGGGAGCTCCCACGCCAACTTCCTCAGCTCAGCTTCCGGTTCGGCCCCCAGTCGGCTAAGGCCGTGGTCGGCAAACGCGTTAGTCAACAGAGCCAACGACCAACAGTACAACGATTGAAGTTTCTTTCGAGAGCCAAATTTTTTAAAACTTAAACTTCGTCTAATGCCACTTCTTCAAAATAGACTCCCCCGGGCCGTGGTATTTTGTGGAAGAGCCACATTCAAGGGGCCAAAAAGAACCGCATGTGGCTCTCGAGCTGCAGTTTGCTGACCATGGGTCTAAGTCAATGAGCCTCTCTTTGCTTCTGTTTTCTTTGCTCCATCTTTCTTAGATGCATGCACCTCGGAGGGTTTGGAGAGGATACATTCATAGTATGTGAATTAATATATATTATCTATTAAGTAGAACAATACCTGGCAGGTGGAAGATTCTCATAAGTTGTGATCCTTATAAACTGCCAAACCCCACATTTCGGGACACACAAGGGCCAAAGGCCGATGTCTGGCTGCCCCATTATTTCGCCATCGTTCACAGCTCAGCCTTCCGCAGGCAGCACTGAAAGGGACCTGGCCCGGGACTAGCCTTGACTCACTTTCTTCTTCCCACCTTTCCTCTTCCCTTTAAGCCTGACTACAAAGTGATCACAATTCTTTATTTGTATCCCCTAGAATCAAACCAGACGTGACTGGAAACTGGATTTCATTAAATCGGTGCCCCAGTGAGCCGGGCTCTGTGAGGCGGCGGCGGCGAGGAGGAGAAGCGCGCAGCTCTGAAAGGGCGAGGGCGCTGGGCGCGCGGGAGGAAACCATTCAGCTCTGGAAACTGGGGAACATGAATCACCGAGCGGTGTCAAGAGTTCGCCTCCTGCTTCCTCAGAGCCAAATGTTTAGAAAAGTGCACCTGCTGAACAGAGGGTGGGGTGGGGAGATGTCAGATCCACTCGGGGTGAGCGTGCCTGGGTCTTTCTGAGCTCATTACAGAGCCGAGCCTCAGTGTCACCTGTCAGACGCAGGCGAGCGCCCCGCGTTCGTGGCCGGGCTTAGATAAGCTGTCGTGGCTCAGACAGGTTTCCTGAGCCTGGCACAGGTAAATGTTCAGTGAATTGGAACTCCCTTCCTCCCCAGTTCACCTGCGCGCTCAGAGGCTGCCGAGGAGGCAGGGCTAACCGATGTCAATAGGAGCATTCAGAGTTCAGGCTCCATCCAGGCAGCTGGGCAACCGAAATATTGGAAACCAGAGTGTGCGTACGCTTTCGGCGTGTTCTCAGCGTGCTGATGGAGAGTGGGTCAGGAGAAACGAGCATCCTTCAGAGCTGCTCTGAATGAGTAGGATGCTGCGGGGGAAGAGGGGGCCCGGCTGGAGGGAGAAGTGCCCTTCTTAGGGCTATTGATTGCCCACAAGGTTTTGTTACTTCAAGGAAATCTAGCACGAAGAAGAACAACAAAAAGAGAGAATGAGGCACCAAAGACTTCAGAAATCCAAAACACCCTCCACCCCCCCAAGGCCTTCCTCTGATGCAAGTAAACCTGAAGGGCGCTGGAACCACGGGGACCCACAGCCCCAAAGCAGCCAGTGAATGCCACTGCAAGGAGCAGCGACATCCAGTCCCCAGAATCACTGCCCCCCCCCCCCCCAATCAAACTGGCCCACCCATCACAGCAACCACCTTCTGAAGGACCAGGAAGGACACGGAGAAAATGAAAGCAAGAGGTTCAAGTGGATGTCTTCGAGTCCTTTTTTCTTTTTCATTTCAAACTGGGTGCTTTTTCCCCGGCAAAATTTTTTTTAAATTAGTTCTGTTTTGTTTCATTGTGACAACTAATATCCAGGACTCCGTCACTTCCCATGGAAGAATGCAGGCTCTCAGTGAATTCTGGCACAACCCAGTGTCCTCTTCAGTAGCTACTCCAGGGTCCCCTTGGCAGCTATGGAGACAGCAACTACACAGGCGGCTCACCTTGACTGAGCCATGTCCCTGACACTGCTTCCGCTTCCGGCTCGGTGCCGTACAGAACCATGCCGAGGACAGCCCGCCCCTCCACACCCGACAGTTTAGCCAAGTTAGATTACAGCGAGTCATCAAGCTATTTCCCAGGGCCTGCTCAGTTTACCTGCAAGTTGCCAAGTCTACAAATACTTACTAATGAGAAATGTAAAATAACCAAGTGATTACTTAAAACAGTCACTTTCAGCCAAATGAAGGAGTAATGTCTGAAGCAGGCGGAGTTAAGAAAGCAGAAGAGCAGCAGGGGGGGGGGGGGGGGTGGATAGAAATATGGCTTCAAATAGAAATATGGCTTCATATTTAGAACTTAGGAATAGCGGGATGAGGCTCACCTTGTTCCTGGGTTCTATACCCACTTCCATGAACCAAGTTCTACTCAAAAGAAGGCTAGTGAAATGTGACCGTACCTTCGCTCCTGACTGGCTATGCTACCAGCCAATCAGGAGTGGGGGTGGGGCCAAGTGGCGTGAGTGCCAGGCCCAGCGGTGGAGATGAAACGGGCGCTATGAGGGGAAGCGGCAGCAGCAGCAGCGGTGATGGTGGCAGTGGCAGGGAGCGCCCGGCTCCTGGAGCCGGGTGGTCGCAGGCAGCCTGAGCTGAGCAGGACGATGGCTGGGTGCCCAAAGCCTAAAGCCTCACCAGAGGCTTTATTTAGGCCTTGGGCAGGCTGGGGGTGAGCCATCAGTTGGACATCCCCTGAGGGCTCCCAGTATGTGAGAGGGGGCAGGTTGGGTTGAGGGACCACCCCCCCCCCAGTGCACGAATTTCATGCACTGGGCCCCTAGTTCAATCATAATTGGAGATTTCATGCAAAATCTGCTCTTCTCCCTCACCCTCCCTTTTCTCCTTGCTCTAGTGCAGATACTATTCCTGGATATAGAACAGAAAATGTCAGACCCCTACACAATACTATACTGCATGGCACCTGGGATAATGCTGCCACTCAACTCACTCACCTCAAGAGCGAATGAAAATGTCAAAAAGACAGGCAAGATGGGACAGAGGCTTAAAACATCAGGACTGCCGTCTGGGAGTGTGTGAAGGAAGGCGGGCACACCCCCAGAGGGTGGAGGAGGGAGCATGACAGTTCACAGCGCCAGAAGCAGAACACGCTCTTCAGAGCCCCCTGGATCTTAGGAGGAATGTCAACAACAACTTCTCCTCTCTGGAAATGAACCCCGGGGAACGTGTCTCCCTAGGGGAGTCCATGTCACCTCAGCGGTGACAGTGGGTCTCACTAGGCATACACAGACTTGTAACCAAACGAGGGCTCTTGGAGGGAGGGAAGGATGCTTGAGAAACAGGCCTGACATCTGCAAGGCTGAGTCATGGCAAGAATCCATGCTCTCCCACAAGTAATGGCCTTTGAGCGATCACGTGGTCTAAACCAGCGCGGCCTCTATTCGTTCATTTCTTACAGAGTCAGTCTCCCTACATCATGATCATCCCGTTCGGTTGGTCAGAAACACCTAAATACTTTCCGGACATGTCCCTTTGGTGTATCCATAGGTTTGTTCATGAATTATATGAATGTACTTATGGTGCCACGTGGAAACTGGAACTACTGGGGGACACTTCGTAAAATACATGATTATCTGTCACTATGCTGCACACCTGAAACCAACACAAAATAATACTGAAAGTGAACTGTAATTGAAAGTGAAGGATAAAAGAAATACGTTTATATTGGAATTCGCAACATGCAAAGGAACATGTTTATGCATGTTTGTTTCATGAGACAAATGTCACGTGAAACAAAACCTGCTGTTTCATGGGTTTGTGAACACACTCTTTATTCTATTCAATCCCAGTTCATTTGCAAAAAAAAAAGTGCCATGACCCAGTGGGCTGATGTTTTAAAAATTAGGATAAATATAAATAGAAGTTATAAATTTCCCTTC
This sequence comes from Antrozous pallidus, assembly GCA_027563665.1. Taxonomy (NCBI): domain Eukaryota; kingdom Metazoa; phylum Chordata; class Mammalia; order Chiroptera; family Vespertilionidae; genus Antrozous; species Antrozous pallidus. Next base: position 14,429,429 of record CM050508.1, read on the forward strand.
CTGCATTCAGAAAGCTGTGCCGTGCACCCTGCCTTAGCGACGTTCTCTGGCATAAATGAAAAGAGGTGGCCTCACGCTGGCTGGCCTCTGTGCGTCCATCCTCGGTCCCTCCAGTCTGCTGTCCACAGCAGCCAGAGCAGTCCTCCGCAAACCAAAGTCGGAGCACGTTGTCCTTTGCAAGAGACCATATTCTTTATATTCCCACATGATTGTTTCTGGGACATCCTCCGGACTTCATGCTACGCATTTAAAAACATTATTCTGCAAAGGATCCTGCAGGCTTCCCCAGACTAGCAAATAAGCTTAAGCACCAAGAAAGATTAGGAAGAAATTAAAATGTAAGTGCTCCAATCCCTTCCTATCACTCTCAGAAGAAATCCGAAGCACTGAAGTCCCTGAAGTTTACATTTGCATGCTCTGGCCCCAGACTATACCTTTCTAATCACATCTCCTACCCTACCACCTCAGATTCACCCAACTCATCTCCCATGCTCCCGTCTCAGGGCCTGGGCACCTGCTCCTCCCTCTGCCTGAACACTCTGCCCCCTCACGTCAATCATATCACTGCTCAAATGCTTCCTCCTTAGAGCTGACCTACCGTCACCATCCTCATACAGCAGGTTCTGTCACCTTCTCCATGTCAATCACTTAAAAATAAGATTGCATCCTGTTAGTATGTACTATTTATTGTCCATTGCTCCTACTAGAGCTGGGGTCAGCAAACTGCGGGTTGCGAGCCACAAGTGGCTCTTTGGCCCCTTGAGTGTGGCTCTTCCACAAAACACCACGGCCTAGGCGAGTCTATTTCGAAGAAGTGGCGTTAGAATAAGTTTAAGTTTAAAAAATCTGGCTCTCAAAAGAAATTTCAATCATTGTACTGTTGATATTTGGCTCTGTTGACTAATGAGTTTGCCGACCACTGGTCTAGAGCATAAGCTTCATGCAGGCATCCGTTTTGCTCACTATGGGGCTGAAAGCACTAAGGCAGGGTCTGGCTCAATGCCATGGAACACATTAAGTGAGTAAAGCATCCTGGTTTGCAACCACCCAAGCGCCTACAGACAGGCAGGACAGCCTGTGTGAGTTCAGCCACCCTCATTCTCAGTGTTAACCAGGCTAAAGAGTAGAAAATTCTTGCTTGCTTGTTTCAACCTGGCCACTCTTCTGTGGCAGGGGCTACAACGTGAAACTCCATACGGAGTTTAATATTCCTTCAATCAAAGGTCCCTCTGGCTTCTTCCTATCAGCCCACACCTAAAGGAGTATCCTGAACATCTTCCTGAAACCTTCATCTTCCACCTGGGACCCCCGTCTCCCAGGCAACAGCCCTTCTGGGAATCCAAGTGCGTCATTTTGTGAAACTCATTTGTAAAGGCGCTCACTGAAGATGTGTTTCGGGGAGCACAAGAGAGATGTCAAATGTGTTGCAGTATAACCTGCCTTTAAGATGCATACTGTAGCATGAAATATGAACCTGTGTCAGGCGCTTGCATTCCAGGTTTAAAAGTCCCTCGGAAATAAACATCACTAGTGCACATTTTCTGCATTCATTTCCTGATCTGCAAAATTTCAAGTTCCTAATCCAATTCCTAAGGAGACTTAGGAACTTGGGCACGCTCAGTTTTCTACTTAGAACTAATTTTATCTAGTTCTTTCTATTTACTTTTTAATGTGGTTACTAGAGTTATCTGGGCATGAAAAGGTCCTAGTGTCTTTAAGACTTGCATTAGAAACGTGACATTTTGCAGATCGGGAAATGGAAAAGCAAAATGGAAAGGAAGAAGACTACTTTGTAATGGGTTTATATTGCTACCGAGTCCTTCTAGAGGAAATCAGCAAAGCCGTGGCCATTGCTTTCACAGCACACTCAGCACCAGAGAATGTGGGCCACCTAGGGAATAAAGACATCGAGAGAGAAAATGTCACCAAGCTTGCTTACGCCTGGAAAACGAGTAAGCTAAGCCGTAAACATGGGTCACTTGGCAACCCCTTCTCTGGTGTCACTAAAAAGGACCCCAGGTTTTTAACTCTGCTTTGGAAAACTATCTCAGAGTTCCTCTTCGTTTCCAGCTGAATCTTAAATATGTTCTTTTTTCCAAGGTTTTAAAATTAGATGACTGATTATTTCTCAGAATTTCAAAAGCATTTATAACTATAACATAGGATAGAATGTACACTCGTTACTTATGTTCCACGTTGATTTTTTTTGGTTTATTTATGACTTGCTCACCCAAAGGCCTACTAGGCTACTTGTTGAATTTGCACAAAGCGTTAGTCACTTTACAGAGTGTTCAGATATTTACTCTATTTTTTTATTCATAGTACAATAACTGGCCGAAATAAGGTTAACTCCTCATCGCTTGGATCACCACTTTAAAATGGTTATTTAAAAATGCATAAACTAAAATGTAAGTCATAAACTCATGTGAGGTGTAGCTCCTACTTCAGAACATGGAGACAGCAAAAAGGGATTAGGACTTAATCCCACGACTGCTGACAATCATGATGTCCAATATAGAAGCCACGAGCCACATGTGGCCACGGGCCCTTGAAACACGGCTTAGGTGACTACAGAAGTGAACTTCTAATTTAATTTTAATTAAAATGTAAAAACTGAAGAAATAGAAAGAACATTTTTCTCTTGTTTTGGTAAAACTACACTTACCATTAAAAAAATCAGCACACGGATTTAAATATGCTGTAAAGGTACCACACATACTGGGAATTTAAAAAGTATGTAAATCTCATTAACAATCTTTTCATGCTGATTTTACATTAAAACCATATATTTTAACATTAAGTCACCTGTTTCTTTTCACTTTTTAAAAAATGTGGTTCCTAGAAAATTTTAAATTGCAGGTATGGCCTGGATGTATTTCTATTTTGTTCAGCACTGGTTTAAAATACATTTTCTATGTGAAAACCCCATCACCAACTGAAGCATAAGGGCTCATCCCTCCTAAACTTTTCCCCATTCCCAGCCCCAGAAACTTTGCTACCACCTTGCCTCCCAGGTTCATAAGCCATAATATGCAGTATTTCCGAAACAACTCATCTCTTCATTGTGACAAGCTGTATTCAAGCAACACTAATTGTTGTTCTAATACGTGCCGAGCAGTGACCCTGCTGGAGACTGAAGGTCAGAGGTCTCTGCATCAGAGGAGCTCCCAGGTGCGAAAGCCCCAGGCGGGCATGCCAACAGCCACGGCCCAGTGTGTCTGATACATGCATGTGATTGACGTGTGGAGGAGGCAATCCCTAAGACTTTGTAGGACCATCGGGTAAGCCTCGCTTGATGCCTCAATGAAGCTTGAATCATTGCTCTAGTGCAGGCGTGGGGGACGTGCAGCCCGTGGGCTGAATAAGGCCCATGAAATCATTTGGTCTGGCCCTGCCAAGGCATGAGGGGTGAGTTAATTAAATGTCTGACCAAATATAGCAGGCTTACTTTTAAGTTGATGATTTTGTATGGCCATCGAATGATGTTATAAATATCCAAATGGCCCTTGACAGAAAAAAGGTTCCCCACCCTTGCTTTAGGGGTTCCAAATGGATTAGTCATCCAAAAATAGGCAAATCCTCCAAAATCAGATTCTTCTAGTTCACTCTTTGCTCCAAAACAGCAATGTGGCTTTGTAGAGTCAATTAACTCCTTCTTTGAGACTTTCCGTCCTTAACTGTGTGGAGGACTAAAAAATAATCTGCTTCCTTACAGTTAGGAAGATTCAGTGGCATCTAGCACATGAGAGGGACTAGTCAATTACAAAGTCCCAAATGGATAAACGGCGTTAGGATGATAATGATAATATCAAAAGGGAGTTTGCAGGCCTGCAGGAGGCCAGAGGAGGATATGGGACCGAGAGATCCATTAGCTCTGGGCAGGTCAAAGGGCTTCTCCATGAGACTTAAACAGGAACCTCAGCACCACAGGGAATCACTTCCCACGCCCACCTTGCCTTGTGAAGCAGTCAGGAAAGGGACAGGATTAAGCAAATCTTTGGGGCCATATTCCATTTTTAGTGACTGTTGACATTTCCAAAATGTTCCTTTAGAGATGAAGTGCTAGATTCTTGGTGCATTTGTTTGAAATGTTGCAGGAAGACTGGGTTGGTTGGTCATAAAAACTGGCAACCATCCCAGGTGCTAGAATAAGCATAGCTGCTGGCAATTGGAGGTTTTGCAATGTGTGTGCGACCTGTGATTTCAGTGCATGTGTTTTTAGATACCGCTGCATGTTTCTCAGAAGCCAAGGAGTACCTTAGTATTTTCAAAGTCAAGTTGATTTTTTTTATTTAAATAAAAGTGTATACAGTAAGTACTCTAATATTTTTCAGTGGGTTGAGTGTGGTACAACTAATCCCCTGCCCAACAAAGCAAAACAAAGTCCTATAACTCTTTGTTTTTCTTTAAGACGGTAAATTTTATGTCAGGTGCATTTTACCACAACTGAAAATTAAATTATAAAACCCAGCCCAGGTCTAGGAGAGAACAAAACACATCAGAACATGACAGTTCCAGGAATTCCCACAACTTTTAAAAAGGCAATTCTCAAAAACTGTAAACTCGCTAAAAACTTCAGAGGTCAACACTCACACCTGAAGCATTACGTTCTCAAGTTATGAAACAGGTGTGCGTGACCATCAAGGGAAACAAAGGTTTTACTGGTATTGTGGGTAATTTGTTTTGAAATTTTTTCCTTGTTTTGTTTTCATTTTTTTTCTTTGCTTTCATTGTTGTCCAAGATTAATTTAAAAAATTATTTTTATTAGCTTTTTAGGGATAATTCCCAAGAAAGTTTAAGATCAACTTAAAAATTTAAGTATATTAGATTTGAAGAAAAATATTGTTTAAATATTCATCTTTTTACTGTCAAGATAACTGCACCATGTGAATTTATTTGAAACGATTCTGTGAGATATTTCTCCCACTTATTAGTAAAGGTATTACTTTATAAGTCAGGTTCACACAATTCAATTCAATATATTTAGGGAGACGTTTTATTATTAAAAACTAGAGGCCCAGTACATGAAATTCATGTATGGGGGTGTGTGTCCCTTAGCCCAGCCTGCACCCTCTCTAATCTGGGACCCCTCAAGGGATGTATGACTGTTCTTTTAGGCCTGATCTTTTAGGATTGGGCCTAAATGGGCAGTCAGTCATCACTCTCACATTCCAGGATTGCTGGCTCCCAACTGCTCACCTGCCTGCCTTCCTGACTGCCCCTAACTGCTTCTGCCTGCATGCCTGATCACCCCCTAACCACTCTCCTGCCAGCCTGATTGCCCCTAACAGCCCTCCCCTGCAGGCCTGGTCACCCCTAACTGTCCTCCCTTGCAGGCCTGGTCCTCCCCAAATGCTCTCCCCTGCAGGCCTGGGTCCCCCACAGCTGCCTTTCCCTGTAGGCCTTGTTGCCCCCAACTTCCCTCCTCTGCTGGCCTGGTCACCCCTAACTGCCCTCCCTTGCAGGCCTGATCCCTCCCAACTGCCCTCCCCTGCTGGCCATCTTGTGTCCATATGGGGCAACCATCTTGTGTGTTGGAGTGATGGTCAATTTGCATATCACTCTTTTATTAGATAGGATGTGAATTTTAAAGTCATAGCCAATCTGGGTTTTGCATTTAAATGTAAAAATAGCCACATTGCAGGGTACACATACAGAACTAGTCTATCATTTCCACAATGACCAAATAACTAAATTATGAATTACTTTCAAAAATTTAACTTCAGGAATGAAGAAATGTTGCTTTAACTTCACATATGTTCCAAACTAGGTTACTATCAAAGGTCTTACCAAGCCACTCTGAAAGTGATGATATTCCTAATACAGAAGTACACCCTTCAGAAATAAACCAACACAGAATGGGAACTCTCTCCCCAAAGATGCAATCAAATTGCAGAAGTTGGCAACTCAGGTGTATAACTTCAAGTTGGTAGAGCCATAAATGTATTCTTCTTGCATGGATACTGGTAGAGAAACAAGAATCATTGTAGAGTACACAGCTTTGAGGGAGAATAGGCCTACCTGGCACCTACTGGGAAGGAATTAACAGAGCCGGAGGGCAGTGTGAGAGGATGGGTACCTGGGAGTCATAAAAAGAAGGGCATAGAACTCCAGTACAGGGGGGTGGGGAGGGGATGCCCTAACCCAGGACCCATGGTAGTCATCAATTAGCACATGTCAGATTAGTTGATACCTAATTGTTATCCTAGGTACACTGATTTTTTTCTCTTTGCTAACTAAAAATTGGAAAATATAAACTTGAATCATTTATTATTAGGATGCAAACTTAACTTTCTGCTACCTATCTGATATACATTTTAAAAAAAGAAGAAGAAAAGATGGATCCATGGTATTAAAAAAAATACCATATGAGTAGATAATCCAAAACCACCTCACAACCGATTTGAGAAGTATCAAATAATTAGCTGCAGCAACCTGAATTTGTTCTGATTAAGTTAATGCCAATCTTAATTGTTACTGCCTGATTATATAAAGGCAGATGAAGAAGTAGGCTAAGCATATCAATATTTTATAAGGCAATTTGTCCTAAAATTAAGAAGAAAAAAAGCTAATCCTCAAGAAGCCCAAACTGGATCATTTACATAGGGATGATGGAGATCTGGACCAATGGACCAGCTACCATTCAGCTTGAGTAGGTAAGGATCCAATTCCCTAGAGATTTTTAGAGGTAAATATTAAATCAGTAAAGATTTAAAACATCAATTTGTCTATATAACTACCTTCTAAGGTGATCAAACACTTTTTTAAAGATTGAATTGCCCTATTAGCTAAAGCAACCCAAATATGTACTTTACCTAAGCATGAAGTCTAAAAAAATAGTAACCCCAAAGAAAAATTTTAGTTTCTTATTTTGACAAATAATAATCTAAGACAGATGCTTTACACATACTATTGCCTATGTCCACAAAACCATCTTGCTTTATTTTTCTACTCTTACCCAACCCCACCACACACCCCTGCTCCTTACACAAGCCCCTCACTCTCCAACATCCCTAAGCAGCCCTCCCCAGACTTTCCCATTTACTAGGATGTCCCCTCCTCAGAATGTGTCTGTCTTCTACATGTCATGTTGGTCTTGAGTATTTCCTGGTCAGAAAACTACAGCCTTGTCTGAGTTTTTACCCTTTGGCTACTTGTTTACTGTTTCCTGAAGATATTTATCTTTTTATGCTCAGATCCCTTACCCTGCTTTTTCCCACCCACACTACATGAAAGGCACTTCATAAAATTTAATTTGGGACATCTGACATCTCCCATTCAAAATACGATTATCCAGGACTTGGGCTGGATGCTTTCTCACTTGCCTCCTTGTCATCACCCACAATGCCTAGCTCAGGCTCAGGCACATTCTATATACTCAGTATAATGCTTGCTAATTAACATGTCAGTGAGTAATCAAAAAGCAATAGCACAAAAAGCTTCGTTACCACCTTGCCTTCCAGATTCATAAGCCCTAACATGCATTATCTCCAAAACACCTCATCTGTGCCCACAGGTGAACAGACAAAGTCAAATACTCAGACTTCCGGAATAAATCACCGATGGTGAAAATACAGCTTCCCCGGTATGACACGTTGGATTCAACCAACATTAATTGTCTGTTCTTGTATGATCTGAAAAGTGACCCTGCTGGAGACGAGTTCAGGGGAAAGGGCATCAGAAGAGCTCCCAGGTGGCAGAGCCCAGGCTTGCATACAAACAACACAGGACCCCATGTGCATGGCTGTGCGGAGGACCTCACATCGAGGTCAGCGATCCAGAGAAGATAAACCTCAGTGAAAGTGACGGATGCAGAGACAAGAGCAGTAGGCATTTCAGGGAGAAGGAATAGCATATGCAAAGGCCCAGAGATGAGCCAGTGCTTTGTCACAGCTGAGATGAGGGGTGAATATATGAGGAGGAACTTCAAGAATGGACTTGAGAGGTGGTAAGAGCCACACCCATGGGCCTTCGTGACCTTAGTATTCCCAAGACTTAGAATGGTGGAGACATGCCAAAGACCCTGGATTAACTTGACTGGACCAACATATGCCTACATTACGAGTCCCTTTTCAAACCTTCTTTTAAAGCATCGTAACCTAAATCCTCCCACATCCTCTCTGCTGCTCCAGAATAAAAATAATCGGGAAGAAAACACAATGATTAAAGCCACCCATGGAATCCACATTCACACACACACACACACACACACACACACACACACACACACACACGAGCTCCCTCTCCCCAACAAATCTGCAAACAATTCAGCACAAACATATTGACACCCACATAAGTAGAAACACCCTCGTGCAAGCTGTCAGCCTCTATACCTCTAACCTCAAACAGTCCTAATTTTGTCAGTGCTAAACCCACAGCTACAAAATACTTTCTCTTCATTCTTCTACTAAATTTTCATCTTGCTGCAAAAATGTCAATGCAATGTGACTTTACAGTTTTTTTTTTTTGGGGGGGGGGGAGTGCAAGAAATAGTAAGATGTGGTCAATTTGACCCTTGCTCTGTCAACTTATTAATTTCCTCGTCACTTCGTATTATTCCAAAAATGCAATAACCTCACAAAATGTAAAATGTACATTGTTTCTATTAAAAACTCCTGGCATTCCCCAGGAATCCAGTTTTCATGCAGTTATTTCAATTTTGCATTACAGTAGGATTTTTTCCCTTATCATGAACACATTTAGAATTTCAGATGTCAAGTGTTTCATGTTAAAATGTCTGCATTACAGGCTAGAAAGAAACTGCTCTTAAGACTAAAAGCATAGCAGCACCCGCCACATGTCCTATATTTATTCTCTCCTTTCCTCTAATAAGAGATCCCCCCAATTCTAGTTGGACTCTTGGCCACCCATAATGAAGACTATTTCCACGCTCCCTTGTTGTTGCGTGTTGACATAGGACTAAGTTCTAGCTGATGAAATGTGAGTGGATATGACAAGTGCAATTTCAAACTGTACTTTTTTATAGCTGCATGAAAACTGGGTTTCTGGAAAGTAGGCCTGGGGGTAGCCATCCTGAATTGCATGGACATGGGCAATTCCTTAAGGGTGGAAACCCTTAGGATGGGCAGCCAATGGGATGGAAAGATCTGGGCTTCTGACAACTTCTCAGAGAACAGCTTTCTGAGAACCTGACTTCCATGTGAAAGAAAAAAGTAATCGTACATCTTCTTTAAGTGTCTGTTGGCTTGTGTCTCTGTCACAAATAGTTTCATTCATTTTCTTACTAATTCAGAGGGTAACAGAAACCGATGAGTGAAAAGGACACATGGCCAAATGGCCAAAATTTGCAACATGTAAACATCATTCCACACCTGATCTCACATCTTTTATTCAGAAGGGTCGCCAAGCTTCTATAGATGGCGTTTAGTAGAAACATACACACACACACACACACACACACACACACACGACTCACAATCAGGAGACCTGGGTTCTCGTCCTAGCTTTTGCTCTGACCATGTGATCTTAGGAAAGTCACATACTCTGAGTCTCACTTTCCTCCTCTGCAAAATGAGGTTCACCTCTCCTTTCACGCTGGCCTCACAGGCCAACTGTGAAGTATGAAGAGAGATGATGTCTGTGTTGGTGCTTTGTATTCTATCAAGCACTGTACAGGCAAGATGGTTAGTAAAATTCTCCAAACAAAAATCCTGCTTTATTCAAGCTGGCTCATATCAGATAACCTCCCTCAGGAAGAACAGGCCTGCAATCGTCTATTTCTAGCTCAGATGGGTAGAGATCAATGTTAAGGTGTAAGCAGTGGGACAACTCCTGGGGCTGGTCTTTCATTTAATAATCGGTGATGACACCCCAAGCCTTAACTCAACTAGCAATGCATCATTGTTTAGAAAGCCAAAGGACTCAGACCAAACACTAGCACCCAACAGGTATAGAAAAATCGTCCAAAGCCTGTGCATCGCTAACAGTATGGTGTATATTTCAACATGCCCCATATTCACTGAAATATATTGAATTTCCTACTGGATATAGAGAGGGTAGAATAAAGCCCTGACGAGATGTCTATATTTTCCTTCTCCTAAAAGTATACAAAATGTTAAATACAAACTATATAATAAATGTATTTCTTCAGAGACTACACCTTGAATATCATACTTAGCCAAGATCATGGCCCAATTCTGCACAACCATGACCGATGAGAGTGTTTAGAAACCCTGGGGAAATGTGCTACTGGCTAATATTTATCAAGCATTCCTGATTGCTGGGCACTGTTCGACACCAGCGGCTTTATGTATATTCTCTCCTGTAAGCCTCTCAAGAGCCCTGTAAGACACATGCTATTATCTTTTGCCATTTTATAGATGAAGAAACCGAGGTCAGAGAAATTACGCCCCTTACCCAAGTTTGCCAGCTCGTAAGTGTACAGTTAAGATTTAAACGCATGCCTAAATAGTCCACAGGCTTACCCACTACCTCACTCTGCCTCTTACTTAATTGCCTACAATTAAAACAAAATAAATGTTTACATTTCCTCTGGAAACATTTTCAGACAAAATACATCTTTACTGGAAAGAAATTCAGAACTATTTACATGCACCCAAATAATAGCTGCTCTTTTTAAACATTAAGTGAAGGAATGACATCTACTGAGACTAGAAACCAGGGGTGTGACCAACAACTCGCTCTTCCTGCCTCAGGTCCCATGCTCTCACCGTTAGCTCCTTTAACAGTATTACTCGCTGGTACAGGGCCTCACTGTGGGGTAGACAGTCACTTTTCCTCAGAGACTGAGACCACAAACGAACGGTACCAGTGTTTTTCCATTTCATTCCCTTCACATTCTCAAAAATTATCCGCGTCACCTGACACAGCCCTAGGTAAACAAACCACCCCCCCCCCCTCCAGGCCAAACTGCCAAGCAAGGGCTGCACCCCTGAAAACCCCACAGGGCAGAAGGAAGAAGGAAGATGTCTCTGTGTTGGGCTATTTCCACAAGCTCCTTAGCAGGGGTGGGGTTCTCCACCCTCCGCCGCACCCGCTCCCACACCTCGCCCAGAAACTGCGAAGAGGGAGATCCAGAAAGTGTGCCCTGTCAGCAGAGAGAGGCACACTGAGGCTGGAGAGCAGGCGGAGACTCTGCACAGGCGCAGAGACCTGCTCGGTCCAATCCGAGTTCACATGCGGCTCCTGCGCACTTGAAATGTGAGCAATCCAAACCGGGATGTGCTCCAAGTGCAAAACGCATGCCAGGTTTCAAAGACTTCTCGGGAAAAGAAAGAATGTAAAATAGCTCATTAATCATTGTTTATATTGATTCCATGTTGAAATGGTAAGTTTGGGTATACTGAGCTACGTGAAAGACTAGTATCAAAATTAATTAATTAGCACCCCTAATTACTCTTCAAATAAAGCATCTAGAAAGAAATTTAAAATTATACACGTGGCTTACCTTCTATGTGTCTATTGGACAGTGTTCTTACGGACCACACTTGAGAATTTGGACTTGATCCTGAGAACAATGGGAGCCACTGTGAGCTTCTAGGCAGAGGCATAACATGACTGGACTTAAATGTTAAAACTACCACTCTGGCTACAGAATGGAGAACAGGGTGCAGAGGGAAGTGAGCTGATGTGGAGGAGACCCCCCGGGGGGCTCTACAATAATCCGGGAGAGACAAGACAGTGGCTGAACACGGACATCGCTGCTCCCAGCAGCAGAGACGGAGGGGAGGGAGCGAGTGCAAAACACAGGAGGTGGTGCCCCCAAGGCAGGGAAATGGACGGAATCGGGGAGACACAGGAGGGTGTGTACCAGGAACGCCTCCCCGGGGTTCTGCTCTGACGCGTGAGTGGCCACTCAGCCTCCACGGGTGCCACTCCAGTCATTACAACCTTCAGGTAAACCCGGCCCCCAGGCCACCCTGGCTGCAGCGGAGTCCCTGCCAGGGGCCTGCCTCGTGATGCTCGGGGTACTCTGGAACCCGTGCCTGCTGTGCCCAAGCGCCTCCTTCTAAAGAGCTCCCGGAGCAGGTGCCTGGAGATCCTGGCAAGACCAGGATCACCGTGGAAAGCTGTCGGGAGCGGTGACGGTGATGGCTAAGGAGACCAGGAAATGGGCCGAAAGCGAACAGGATGGGCTGTGGTGGAAGCGCAGAGATGGGCTGGGGGTGATCTTTACCCACGCGCCCCTGTCCCGGCTTCCCTCTTAGGAAATTCCAGCAGAATAGTGCAGGAGAAGGGGCAGACCCAAACTTAAACATCAGTCTGGCCACTGGGTAGTTGTGCTGGCTCTCCGGGCTTCCATTTTCCCCGCCGAGGATGGGAACATCATCTGAGAGGACGCAGGGCAATGGCGCAGGGCCAGCACCGGCCTGAGGCGCAAAAACAGTGCCCCACTTGGGCCTGGGACCCCTCTCGCTTCTCCACCTTCCTCCTTCGCTCCAGAAAGGGACAGCACCTACAGCACAGGCCTCCCGCCCGCCAGCTCTCTGCCTCTCACGGGCAAAAGCCGGTCCTTCTCAAGCAACACTGAGCACCCCTCTGCTCTGGACACGGAGGGCACACGCCTTGTAGGACAAGTGCTGTCATGCATAATTAAAGGGAAGCTCGGCTCATTAAAACAAATGCACAAAGGATGCCTCTGACACAGCAGCCGTTTTTTTTTTTTTTTTTAATTTTGGGGGGGGGCGGTTGGTTTAGGAAACCATTCTTTTCTCAATTAGGGCTCCTTCCCATTTGATCGCCTTCAGAGGCCTCCCTATCAATTTGGGTAAATTAGCAAGCTTCTCCTCCGTACAGAGCCGCAGCCATAAATCATAAATATGAGCGGGTGTAAAAGTCTATAGCACGGGCCCAGTGTAATAATAAACACATTTATATTTTATCACGGCTCTTTTCTGCAGCTTCCAGCGGCTCACTGCCTGGGCCCCGGGGGCTGGCAAGCACTCCCCTGCTCCGCGTCTTGCTTTGTGCGCAGTTTTCCTGCCTCCTCTGCTGAGGCCGAGGCCGAGATCTGCCAAGTGCCAGCAGCTCGTCTCTGGGCCAGGCATCACCCCCACTCATTCCCGGCCCGTGTAGCCCGGGAGAGACACAAATGAGCCGGTGACCTTTCAAACTGTGGCAAAGCGGGCCCTTGACCCAGAGACCTCCCCACGTCAGCGGCTCCGCTGCCGGAGCCAGCCAGCCAAGAGGAACTATGTTTGCACAATGTGATTGTGTTTACACAAAGATTTAACGCCTCAATAGAGCAAAGGCTGTTCAGTTCATTTTAATTATTGCTTTATTCTTCTCACAACCGATTAAAAAAATGTTTAACAGGGAGCTCGTGGTAATTGATCCCGTAAGCTCTGCGCCTATGGTCCCTCCTAGCTCACACGATGACAGTCGTGGGGAAGATGGATGAAAGGTTTCCTTGAGCTGAAAGGATTCTTTCCCCGTCCCTGCCTTTGCTTATTAAGCATTCTCCGGGAGGGAAGATGGACGCCAAGGAAAACCACAGAAAAACGACAAGATCTGACCGTGGGAGGGGGCAAAAGACACACACACACACACACACACACACACACACACCACACACCACACACCACACACACGGGTGGGTCAGAAAGGGGCCTGAATGCTGAGTGGCAAATGCGAAGCCAGGGAAAGGCGAATATGCAATGGGCGTGGGGGCCTTGCCAATCACCATGATTTATGACGGTTATTTCTTTGGCAGGTAGAATACATAAAAGGGGGGATGTACATCTGAAAATACAAAGATGCACAGGAACCCAAGATCGGACAAAGAAAACAATCTACGTGTTTGAGGCAAGCAATCCTTAGAAGTCAGTCCCCTGGGCTATTTCAGGAATTTGGCTTTTGGGGCTAAAACCTTTTCTTTCTCGGGTCTCCCTCCGGAAGACACTGCAGATGCCCGTGTTAGGAGGCAGCTCGCAGGCTCTCGTGAACACAGAGGGGGGATGGTTGCACACAGCAGCAGACTCTGAACCTGAGTTCGGCGTCTTTGGCTCACTCAGGAATTTGTAATTCCTGTACCAAGCAAGTGTTTTTCTCTTAGGACATTTCACACATCCATAAAAGTGGGGCAGAAAGGAGATAAAACAGAATTATCTTTAACTCCACATTGATTATATAAATTAAAAAAAAAACACGTTATTTTTTCAAACTCTCCTAGAAAAACTCTAGCATACCTAAGACAGCAAGGTGCAACTTGTACACCAAGATCCGTCCACCCACTAGCTTCTCCCAGATACTTCTCCAAGTGATAAAAGAAGACTGCCTAGGTGCGTTCAAAGAGAAGTTTCATTTTGTAAATTCTCTCCACAAATTTTCTCAAATATGCAACGCACTGGTACTGAGATATCACTCTGAGAATCAATATCGTGCATTTGTTTGCATCTTCAGAACTAGCTTGCTTTCTTAAAATAGAAAGGAAACTAAGGTCAAGGATCCTTAAGTTCAATAAAAACAGACAGCATATAAGGATATACAAGATAATTACTCAATTTTCTTAGCTATTCTGCATTTGCTGCCACATTGGAGAAGTAAGATAACAAGTTACTTGGTGTGTGTGTGAAGTAGGTAGGAAGGCCAAATATTAAGCCATTTATTTTGCTGAACTATAAACACAACTGAACTAATTTCTATCCTTTTTTTAAATTTAAGCACCCCTAACATATAGCTGGTTTTTAAAGGAATTCTGTTGAATGGGGTAGGCTCTACAGTTTGGCAGAGAAACCTTGGAAAAATCACTCTTGAGCCTCAGTTTTCTCATCTATAAAAATAGGAATAATGAGAATCTTCTCCACATATAGGTGGGGGCTATGTAAAATGAGGTACATGAAAGCAGTCAGTAAGCTAGAAAGAGCAATACAGAGGAGATTATCATTACTTACTCACTGGCATAAAGCCACAGGTGGGAGCAGCCATTCCCAAACTTAGTACCCAATCGCCTTCTCATTCCCAAAGCCAATCTGAGCAGGAACACCTCAGCGAACCCTTTCTTTAGCACACCTGCTCGGAGGAGCTGACGAAACAACCAGTGCATCGTCAGGTCATCAAGAGAAATGTTACTAATTCGCCACGAGGCCTAAAATGAAGGCCCGACAACAACTGTGATCCCAAACCCGGCCCTCACCGTGACCCCTGGAGACCGGCTGGCTAACCGCACCACCCCATGTGGCAAGGGATGCGCTAATGTGTGTCAGAGACACAGATGTCACGTACTCCCTACAGCCACATTCACATGTATGAGAAGAGTAATGTCAGCAGGATGGTCTCCAGTTAGGACAATGCCACGTAATGATAACAGCATATTGTCCATTGTATCTGGGGATGACACGTCTGGCGACGTTAGTTTCTAGGCAGGTGAACGTGGCTGAAAGGGCCAATGCATGATTCCCGTCTCCTGACAAATTCAAACTTAAAAGTCTGTGTCCATCAGAGGACGCCGCTTAAATCCTTTTACCTGGGATACCCCTTCTCCCTGGAACCAGACTAGTGAGTGAAGGGAAATGCATCCTTGAATACCGTTTTCCCAATAAAAGTTCTATTTCCTGGCTGAAAACACCTTTCCTCAGTCTTGTTTCTGCCCTCTCAGCCGATCTTCTTTTCGGTAATAAGGGAGCAGTTGTCACAGTTCGGCGAGGCTGCTACCCGTGAGAGGACAGGAAGAGAACGATGGCTGGTGAGCGAGGGCCATTTCCTGGCCATGAGCCTCCTTCCACCTACCAGCCTGGCAGCTGCCGGGATCAGACCCCTGCCTCAGCAAAACCTCACACTGTTATTGGTCAGGAGCCTCCAGCAAGAGGGCACTGTGTGGACCCAGCCGGTGTTGCTCAGTGGATAGCGCATCAGCCTACAACTGAAGGGTCCCAGGTTCGATTCTGGTCTGGGGCACATGCCCAGGTTGCAGGCTCGGTCGCTAGCAGGGAATGTGCAGGAGGCAGCCCATCAATGATTCTCTCTCATCATTGATGTTTCTCTCTCTCTCCCCCTCTCCCTTCCTCTGTGAAATCAATAAAAATGTATTTAAAAACAAAACAAAACGGGGTGTCTGTGGCTAAATTTAGAGAGCAAAGCATCTGGCTGGCTGGAGAGATCCCCCCCACCCCCCCCATACCATAGAGTGAAACAGCACAGCCTCTAAGTCGCGACAGAAATAACAAATCACACAGCTCTCGGATTTTGTCCCTTTTTCAATGATCATAAAAAGGAAGGCAGGACCTGTTAGGAAGTCTTGGAAGAATGAGGAAGTACTTTGCTGGGGGTGCAGCATCATCCAAACAGAAACAGCGACGGGGAGCTAAAGTTCACAGGCTGGCGGGGCTTCTCCTCCCAGGCTGCTGACATACAGGCCCGGGGACTGGGTGGGGACTGTCCTGTGCACTGCGGGGTGCTTAACAGCATCCTGCCCTCCACTTACCAGATGCCAGGAACACACTCCACGCCCCTCCAAGCTGTGACAACCCAACAGCGTCTCCAGACATTGGCAAATGTCCCCTGAGGGGAAAACTGGCCCAAGTGCAGAATCGCTGCATTAGGCAACTAATGGTCTCACATTTCGGGAGAGTGGCTGGGCTAGAAGTTTCGCTCTCATGCATAACGGCCTCTTTAGCCACTGAGAGGAGGTCCCTACACCCCTCTGAACAGTCCTGTGACTTTGATGTTCCTGCTGGTACCTCATTAGCCTCACAAGCTCTTGGAGGGTCAGGGAAGGCCCAGCGGAGTGGCCTCCTGTGATGAGCTGAAGGCCCCGGGGGGTTGTGAGCACAAGGTGTCCAGCGAAAGGGCTGATGGGGCTAAATCCAAGGCAGCTTCTGCCCCCACGGAAGAGGCACCTCTATCTGGTTAGCACAGTATGGGTTAGCAGCAGCCCCACCGGGCAGCCAGCAGATATCGGAGTCCTCTTTCCCGGGCTTGTCCACTGGTTTCCCTCATCTAAGAGGTAGTGGCTTGGTGTGGAGATGAGAATTAGCAAAGCAGGCTTTTGGAACTGAGGAGAATCATAAGGTTGAAGCAGGTAGTGTAATATCTCTTTCTCAGGCCCCAACGCATGCCTGAGCTCCCACAATCACTTTAAACATGAAGATGTCCCAAGAATAAAGACCTGCCCACCAGGAAGAGCATAATAAGAGGAAGCTTGGAAGCAGGTCCTGGTGTTTGCTTACAGCTGGGATGAACCATGACTAGCCTTTTCCAAGAGCCCACCTTGGGTTTCCCAGGTCTTACCAGAGCCAGAATGCAGGTATGTAACCACACCCAACGAATGCTGGAGCGGTGGACAAGACAAACACCCGGGACTTCTCCAGACTGTTCACCCCATGTCCTGCTTCAGTCAACTAGGGGCAATCCATTAAACACACTGGAAAGCTGTTATTCTGACAATCTGCCATCAACAAAGACACACCGAAACGATCGAAACCACCCCCTCCCAAAGTCAGAATATACAACTTGCCAAGAGGTGAAGGAATGTTCTGATTTCTGGTGGCTCTTCCGCATCAAATGGCTAAGTTCTTTAATGGACAAGTTCTTCTGCGTGATTAACAACTAGTCCTCTTCATAGAAATGGCAGAAATAGGACTACACCTGATCCCTAGTTACCCTCTGACAGTAAGGCTTCTTTTGCAATTTGAATGCTACTAATGGTTAGCTGGTTTCCTTAAGAGCTATGGAACACCGCCATATGATTTCCATGATCCTCGCCTACTTCGGAGCCTTCTATTTTAGGGGTAATTTAAGCAGAAACGATTCCATAGCCTGATCTGATCCTAGAGTGGCGGGGCTTCCTGCTCAGAACAGAGCTCCTGCTTTACTTTCCATAGGCATGAGAGATCTCATTAGCATGGGAAGCCAGGACCAGCCATTAGTGTCAAGTAAGAGTTGCCTTTGCTAACTATTTCTGTGCGCAGTCACCAACATGTTACGAGTTTTCTCAATAAAACAGTTCCTTCCCAGGGGGATGAAGTTGCCTCCTTATGGAGCCCCAATTTACATACACTTCCCCAACTATTTACAGTGAGACCTTCTTGAAGCATCACTTCACCTTTAAAGAATCCTTCTCCCCAGGCTTCCAGTGAAAATTTCAATACTGATGAAATGGAAGCCTCTACTTAAACAGGAGATGCCAGTATATGGAACATAATCACACTATTTTAACCTGATTTTAGGTTTATTTTGCACCACATTTGTTTGCTTGTTATAGGTTTGCGAAACATGCTTTCTTTCTCTGTGAGGGAAATGTATCACCAGAAGCGTCTGAGGCATGCTGTGCCCATCCGAGGAATGAAATCTATAATGCAAAGCCATGGTCCTAGAAGCTCCCCTTCGCTCCCTCTGAATGAATAAAACACTTGGGAAAACCCCACAACTGCTTTTAGTCCATTTTATGTCTTACTTTATATTCTGTCTGATAACAAGAAGAATGGTGACAAAGGAATTTGGTCCATCTAAGAGATGAGTTGGCACTATCCTTAAGATGTTAAAGATGCTGCCTTGTTAATAAGTTAGAAATGTTAGTGTTTGCACAAATTCTATCATGTCCACGACAGATATAGATATTTAATAATTTGCCAGTTCTTTCTTAAGAAGACCAAATCCGTCATTTAAGCAATAAGTCTTGAAATGTCTTGTTTCTTTTAAACCCTGTTCAGGAGGTATGCGGAGAAAAGAAAGACTTCAAGATTCTAATGTTTTCATAGCTGAAGGGTTTAGTTGAGAAAGCAGGATGAGGGGACGCAGGTGCCAGACATTGTGTAGAATTTGCACTTATGCTCCATTAATTGCCAGCATATCCTCCTTCCCCTTTCCCCTCCCCTCCCCCCATTAAGTCCCCTCGGGAAAACAGTAGAGCAGCAGGCCCAGACTGGTACCCAGCAGCAACACCAGGAGCAGAAGTAGCCAATTAGCCTCCAGAATACAAAGGGGGAGAGGGGGGGAAATGATGCAGTTACCTAGCAACCAGAAAGAGCAGAAACAGCTGTGTAGCAGGCCCAGGCTGGTACCCAGGCAGAAACAGGATAGCCAATTAGCACACTGTATTTAATGCTGATGTGGTTTCCTAGTAACAGGCTGTACAAGTCTGTCTGATGCATTTTCTTTCTCCCTTCCTCACATTTTCCTCAATCATGCACAGTATTACTATTTGCCCTAATTACTGTTTCTCCACTGCTTCAAGGGGCCATTATTTTGTCCCTAGAGAAATTGGAAGAACTCAGAAAAAAAATCTTCTATAATGATAGTATTTAGTTTCAAATTCAGATTAGTTGTAAGATTTGAGACACTAAACAACAACAACAAAGAATGAAAAAAAGAAAAAAGCTAGCAAATCGCCCAGTGCCTAAATTTCTAAGTAGCCTATGCTACCTTTTCTACATGAAAATTTTACATGTGGGTGAAGCAAAAAATATTTAATAATGTATACTGTCATTTTGCCATTCACCACATTTTCGAATAGGCTGAATCCCGTGTACTTGAATTTATTCATATTGATTTTAGACACTCTCTGCTGAACACTAGCAACATAAAATGTCTATTACCTATATCAGTGAAGGAAGATGTACCTTCTGATGCTTTTTAAAATACCAATACTAGTTTCAATAGGCTCATGACCAACTGAGAATTCAATATGAAGAATCATTATTTCCTTTCTACGACAGATGTTGAGTACAGGTGAAGAGTGAGTATATCCTATAGTAAGGGGGTTCAAACATCATGTTATAAGTTCATAATCACACTAATGAATTCCAGTGAGTTGACATTAAATCATATAAACCCACAAAATGAAGACAGACAACTTTTAAATAGGACTACTGTACAGCTATACTAAAATATTTTCTACAGCTTTTTGCTACTCTTTTTTGGGGGGTGGGGTTGGGAAGCAGCAAGTCTGAGATCTCATGCCAGACGATTGATTTCTTTCCCATTTATATGACAATGAAAGAACTTTCACCTCTAAAGGTTACATTTCTCACTCTGCTTGGACACTCTTGTTTATACTAGAATATGTACCAGACTCAACCTTTTTCTTGGGCTCTATTCTTCAGGGCACTGATTATATATCTCTACCCTAGACAACTAGAACCTCTCTCATAACAGCGGCTTTAATATTGGAACAATCTATAGTCCTTCTTATAAAATCTTAATAAACACAGCAAGGGTTCTAGAGGAAGACATTACACACCATAGCGCACCTGTCGGGGCAATCCTCTTCCGTGAAGGAAGAGAACTTTGTCAGCTGAGGATGGCTTCTGGCTTCCTGTCCGCAACAAAAGGATTGGTGGCTTTTAATCAACTTCAGCTCACCTAGTGAAATGGTTGAAACTGTTCTATCCCAATAAACTTGGGATTTGTAAAAATTTTACATTGTTAGCCAAAAACAGCATGCACAGTACTGTTTTACTTTACTGAATTCCACAAATTAAGTCAGTTATAGTAATGGAAAGAGGTCATATTCTGAAGGTAGAAACAACAACAAAAACTTAAGTTATCGTTTATGATACCAGAGGAGTGGTTTTTATAACATAAAATGAGTTTTAAATTATATGTGCATATTATTCTGCAAACAAAATAAAGGGGGTCTAGCCAGAATGCAGATAACCTTTGAAGGAACACAAGGAAAAGATGCAGAGTCTAAAACAAAAGAGCATCTGCCAAGTGGGCCTGGTCTGGGACAAAGCTGGACTGAGCTTCCATAAGGAACTGGTAAGGGGGCACCTTGTCTTCCATCCCTAAAAGCCTAGAAGGGCCAATCCTGGGTTAGTCTCCCAATACTTAATAAGCACAGAGTAGATAAATAAGGTAAGGTGAACAGAAATGTGGGACAGTCCATGACCAACTTGTTCTGACTACAGATACTCTTAAATAATTTAAGTGGCTTGACTTTCAATTTATAAGCTAGTCGGTCCTAACACTGACCATGGGATGGGTGCAGAAGTGGGGAACAATGCCATCACTGGTTGGCCACTTAACCGGCACATTCAAGTCACTAGCTTTTGATGACTTCGAATGGTCTTGCTGCTAACATTTAGCTTAATAACTGCCATGCCACTATATTACTTTTTTTAATGATTGCAAATAAGTTACTCTTTGAAAATGTAGAAAATCTAGTAGTAGGGGAGAGGGTCAGGGTGGGAATAGAGGTAGTGAATGCAGCTCTAGCTTCATCACCCCCTCACCCCCAGCTTGTCTCACCGATCCCTGAAATTCCATGAGGCTCCCACAGCTGAACATTTAAAATAAGAATAAAGACAGATTTCCAAGTTGTACACTGGTTGATGGATGTGTGATCTACCGATCCACAGGGCACTGCTACCAGACCGTTTATATTGCAAAGGAAGGCTTCAGAGGCAGCAAGTGGCTCCGTGCAGGAAACAGCAGGTAGAAGGAGGAGCATGAAAAAGGAAGGAATTGAAATTTCAGTAACAGGTTTGCCCAGGGCCAGCCAGTTCGCTTCCATTAGGGTGGGGACAAATGGAAGCTATCTGGTTAGAAAGAGCCAGGCTCTCTCTGTTGGTACGGGAGTAGCCAGCCTGGCAGAGCTTGGGGTCACCATTACACATAGGCCCATGTAAGCTCTGAGTTATCACAACCATCTGCCTTAAATTAAAATTATGTTTGCTCATGATCCATTTTCAAGGTTTTAACTCTAATTTCTACTAATTTCAAATTGGATTATTTTCAAAGAAAAATACATCATTTTTACAAACATTTTTAACCTGTCCTTACATTTTAACTAATTTTCTAAAAAAGAATTTCTACAAGCCGGTGTGGCTCGGTTGGTGGTAGCATCGTCCGGTACACCAGAAGGTGGCGGTTCACTTCCCTCCACCAGGGTGCATACCCAGGCTGTGGGTTTGGTCCCTGGTTGGGGGGTGCTTGCAGGAGGCAACTGATCCATGTTCCTCTCTCACATTGATGTTTCTCTCCCTCTCTCTAAAATCAATTTTAAAAATGTAAGAAAAAGAAGAGATTTCTTAAAATAAATAAATAAATCATTACAGTTTTTTTTTAAAGGCTTTAGTTTTTGCTTTTATTTCTACATATGGTTTCCTTAAACTCCTTTTTTTCGGATTCAAACAGAATTACTCCACTAATGTTTCAACTGAAGGAGACATAAAAAAGATTGCCTACTACAATTAATTTTTATATAATCTTAGCCTGCACTCTTTAGAAAGCTCCATTTAACTTTCCTCAAACCTCCTAATATAATATGTATTGAATAGCTATGATTATCATGGTCATTAACATGCGTATTATAATAGAAACGCTTCTGTACATCATCTAGTTATTAAAGGGAACAGTTTTCTTTAAAGTTCACGCTGGCCTTCCTCATGTCATTTCTTCAACTATGCAGTCTCCTCATGACCCTCCTTTTCTCTGTCAGGGATGGCTTCATCTTTAAATCCTCACTTTTATAAAACGCTATTGCTTCCACTGCCTTTTTTTGAAATGCTATTCCTCTATTCTCTCCCCTCCTCCTTACCTCCCGCCCCCAACCCATGCTCTGTTCTCTTTTGAGATCAGTTTCCAAATATAATGACTCAATGAAAACATATTTCAGGCTTTTGCATCAAAAAGCAAGGTCCTCAGAGATGAGGGAAGGAATAGTGTCTCATATAGTAGGTTTCCAATAAATAGTGTCTGATGAAATATGTATTAATTTCATGTTTAACTTTCTCCTCCACCCTTATTTTAACATGTTCGTTTACTTTGTGACTACTAATTATCCATTAAAAGGACATCTGGCTGGAATAGGAATTGCCCAAAGCCTACATTTATTACCACATTATAATGATAAAATAAATATGCTTGCTGTGTATACGCTGAGTTTAAGATATACCCAATGTATGTTTAGCTAAATTTATCTTCATAAATATTAAGAGCTAGCATATTTTTAAATTATCATGGGTGATACTCAAATATTTTCTAATTCATAAAATTCTCCCATTAGTTGTTTTCCACCTCATTCACACTCCTTCTTTACAAACTCTTCCTTTTAAATCTTGAATACGTCAAATCCAAGATGCCAAATGCTCCTATTAAACTCTCTTTACTTTGTGAACTGAACAGTTAACTCGTATTCCAGTTTCCCTCTCATAGTCGGGGTTTAATGAGCTTCTGCCTCAATACATGGATAAACATTAGCAGCCCTGTGTCTCAGAATATTAAAGGCCCTTTAGTGTCTTAAAATTGCCCCTTTTCCATTGCTATTGTATAAATTCAAAGAATTCTTATCTGTGGGACCATGGAGGTTGAAAGTGGTTGATGGGCCCCCTAGAGTTCTAGACTAAGGTATTTAATTTAGTCCTGCTGATATGTCTGACCTTGAATTTGGGCTCCTATTTATATAAATTAGTGTTTTATCACACTGGCATCATTGAACAGCATCCATAAAAGCCCTGTCCAGAAAGAGAAAAGTGACCTTTTATCTCAGAATCATCCACACTGCTTCTGACCAGTGACAGGAGCCTCCCCCTCCCCCTCAGTTAACCTTTGTCTTCCTTTAGCCTCTCCCCCTCCCCCAATTCTATAAATTGCATTTCCTTTCTCCTCTGGGGGGGGGGGGGGGGGCTCTACCCCGTGGTGGCACAGCGCCTGACATCTATGGGCACTTAATACATATCCATGGAATGACTGAATGAACAAAGTAAATACAAAGTAAGATGATCTATTGAATACAATGCAAGTCTAAGGGACAGGAGATAGTGGTCAAATTTTACTTCTGCCCATGGAGGTTTGTATAACTTGGTCTAAGACACATTTATATTTTTGGTGCTCAGTTTCCCTGTATGTGATAATATTTCACAGGTATAGAGTCTTAACATTTGTCATTTTAATGATTGTATTGGGACTGTTACAAAAAAAAAAGTCTCTCTTTAATCTTAAGGTTAAAAAAACTGGTTGAATAGTAATGATCATGTAACAGTGGCTCTAGTAGTAGAAACAAGTATGGGCCCGGAAATGGAAGACCATTTCTTTGTAATTTCTTTGTTCTGGGTCTTAGTCATTTGATGATGCACTAGGTTTTAAAGACCTGCCCAACTTTTATCTATTTATGGAGACACTTAAAGTATTTTTCATTGTCAATTTGTATTTCAACTACATGTTTCTCATTTCTTCTTACTAACTGGTTATAAAGAAAAATACCTACTAGATTTATTTTTCCTTCATTAGCTAGCATAACAGAGCTTGGATGGGAGCAACAGTGTTTTGTGAGAATCCTTGATCAGCCACTTAAGAACCGGGTGAAGTTGGATGAGTAACTGGACCTCTCTGAACCTCATTTTCCTCATTTATGAAATAAAAATAGTGCCTATGTCATTATATTAATATGAGAATTAAAAGGGTTATATTTTTAGAAGACTTCAAAAGATGAATTGCATGCATGTTTGTGGAATAAGTAATATATATTTCACCTTCAAAGGACTTTCATTATATGTATAAAATAAGCACTTTGTTTGCCTCTTAAGCACAATGCTCATTTTTTTGTTTGTAATATTTTTAGACACCTTTTCATTTAAAAGCAAACTATTTCCCTAAATCCTAGTTAAACTTAGAGATTGTACCACATCTTAATTCATTATGACCTGCCCAAAGCAGATATAAAATGCTAATTGCACACTTGTATTACCTTTCCACCTGAAATCATCCCTTTACGCCCTCCAATGCAAAATCTAGAATGTGCTCATCACCACCCGTATATTAGACTAAAGCAAGCCCAGTCCCTAGAGAGGACCCTCCAAATAGCACACGTGAGAACGTGGCCTCTTTTCTCCTTCCTCTCTGACCAACAACCAAAAATTTCATTGCTGGCCTTTGTCCTGAGTAGCAACAGGATTCATTCTCATTTGTGCAAATGTGAACAAGCTTTCATATGAATTTCCACACTAGGAAAGTCTACTCATTGAACACAAAGCATCATTTCAATCAGAGACTTTTTTTTTCCATCTCATACATGATCAAGAAGAAATGTGAAAAACAATTATTTTTCTATTTGCTTAAGAATCTAGTAACAGTTTAACCTTGATTTTTGCTAAAAATGAGCAAAATAGTGATTTTGGGGAAATTGAAAGTAAAAATTTCTCCTGCATCAAAATATTAGGATTACTTAGCTGACTCCAAAAAGATGGATAAAATTATGATCATAATGGTTGAATTACTGAGAAAGAAAAACACATTATACAAAGACTAGCAAGCAGGGTGGGAGAGAAAGGTCTGCATGGCTTGGCTGCTAAAGGACATTTATACTCATGCCAGCACTAAGTGCTCTTCCCAATGAATAAACCATATGTCCATTTTTATGTGCTTCCTTTCACTGAAATTCTGCTACTTCACAATATTCCCTTTGTCCCTGGCTCTGCCTCATCTTCTTCCACCCCACCCCCTGCATCCCCCATCCATAACTTCACCTCCTTAGGTAATCAGCATTTGTGCCCAAGTTACCAACTTGAACATCTGCTACCTGGGGGGGGGGGGGGGGGGGGGGGCGCGGGAATCACCTCATTGCCTAACATCCTCCAGGGCAAAAATGTAAAGGATTCAGCATCCTCAAAACCAGCCAAAGGGTTTGGGGTTGGGGGGGGGGGGGAGCATACCTTTCTTTTCTAGCTCAGTAAATTCTCAATTCTAGCTATATAAAGATTAAACGAATATCACTTTAAAAATACCTCAATGCAAGCAATCCCAACTTACTAACAAAGTACTATCTTTCTTATGCATACACAGGGACCCACACATTACTATATTCCATTTTTACAACTGTCTCCTTTTCAATATATGAACATATAGAAGAGAGAGCATATATATAATTCTAGAAAGCAAAATGCCAACATTTCCCCTATTTCTCTTGAATAGTTTTCTCATTTTTTTTCTGTCCCAAACACTTCCCTAACTGAAAGATAATTATTTTCACTGACTTAAAGTGAGCCCTGTTTAGTTAAAACAACTTGCCTGAATCCAACCAGAACCCATTTTTTAAACTTTATTTCAACCTAAGTCAGCAGCTCTCCCAGCCCACTCACTCGTATCAGCAAGACTCTTCCTGAATTCCCATAACCATATACCTTTGCCCTCAAGCTTTTACTAGTCCATTTCCTTGATATGCTTGCACTTAATTTGATTCCTTCCTTCATGCTTTTTCCATTATTCTTAGTTCATCCACGCCACATAAATTATCACCTTTGTTTGCAGTTCCCCATGTGCCCCATTCACACCAATTCCAAATAAATACTTCTGATTCTCATCCACTTAATCCAAATTAATTCATATTCCTGCTCCCGGTCCCTCATCCCTACCTCTGCCTCTCTCCTGTCTGCTTCTCTTTCTTACAGCAGCTACTCTTTCCTCCGTGCTTGGCTCCGAGGATGCTGGCGATTGCTTCCTATGTTGTCTTAGTAAAGCCCTGGTCTACATTAGTGACAACATCAATGGCCGATGCTTGCATGCCCAGTCTCACCCTCCACAACCAGTGTCTATGAACATCGTCAGCCCCACACAGAAAGCACGGGAGTGAGGGCAGAAAGGCTTCTTGCTCTTTGCCTGTATTTAACTTTGGCTAAGCGACTTAGAGTCATGGGGCTTTACTTTCATGCAATCATCACTAATCAATATCAACAGCAATAGTAACATCTACAACTAACCACATGCTATCTATAATAATAAAAGCGTAATATGCAAATCAACCAAAGGGCTGAACAGCAGAACAACCTTCCAGACAACCGTCCACATGAAGCCGGGGCTATGAGGGCCGAGGCAGCCCGGGGGTGAAAGCCTACTCTTTCTTTTTAAGTTTTATATATGTCTCTCCTTTTCTCCCAACTGACTCCCTCCATCCCCCGCCATTCCCACCCAGGCAAGCCCCCACCACCCCAGGGTCTGTGTCCATTGATTATGAGAATATTCGTGCATACAAGTAAGTCCTTTAGTTGTTCTCCAACCCCCACTTCCCTACCATTTGTCTCTAGATCTATCTATTCTTGTTCATCAAATGGTGTTGGTCATTATATCCCACATGAGTGAGATCATGTGGTATTTATCTTTCTCCATGCTTATCATAATGCTCTCCAGTTCCATCCATGTTGTGGAAGCCATAAAAATCCTACAAGACTCCATAGGCAGCAAAATAGCAGATATTTGTCGCAGCAATATCTTTACAGACACAGCTTCTAGGGCAATGGAGACTAAGGAGAAAATAAACAAATGGGACTACATCAAAATGAAGGCCTACTCAAAATTTTATGCAGCCTCTAGTCTTTCAATAAGCTTTTACAAGTATTTTGCATATAGTTTCTCATTTAATCTTCAAAGCAATCTAGGAGGTGAACACAGCTGTCCCTGTCTTACAGATAAAGAAGATGAGATTCAGTAAAGATAAATAAGTTTATCCAGGTCATAAATCCTGGAAGTGGTAGAGTCAGAGCTCAAACCCAAGTCCACCTGCCTACAAAGCCCTGCTCTCAACCATTCTGCACTGTTGCCTTTCCAATAATGCGTGATGCCTCCCTGGGCGACTTCCCGATGTGGAGGAGTCCACCCCATACCCGACGTAAGTATACATAGGTGCTTGATGATCACCAAGTACACAGTGCCACCAAACAAAGCACCAAATAACACAACACTCCAAAGAATTGTCCTTCTGACACATCTTTTGGGAAGAAGGGGTTAAAAAAAAGAAAGAAAAAAATGCTCTGGGTTCCCTCCCCGATAAAAGGAATCTCTGCTTCCCTGGTGCTATCCAGTCACCACATGAGACAGGACATAGCTTGTCTTAGTGTCAATAATTCAAAAATGTGTCCACCAGCATGCATTCCACACCCCAAACAAAACTGGACATTCTCACCTCATCCTGCTTTCTCTAGTTTCCTGTAGGGAGTGGGAGATGAGTCACAACTGAAGTCTGGAACACTGCAATGTCTTGTCATTGCTTTACTCATTGACGTGAGAAAGAAACAACCTTCGGGACAGTATCAGGGAGAAATAACACTGACAAGAGGACGTCTTAGCCTTGGTATATGTGGAGTGGAGAACTTGAACCCAAACTCTGATGGGCAACCATGAATGGGATTCTGCACCTGAGCCCCCGGGGCTCAGAAGTTATGTTAGGAGACCTTCCCATGAATCAAGCAAGAGCCACGGGGAATTAAGTATAGAACTGGAGGAGTGCATGCCGAAATCCAGTGCTGAGAGGAAGCAATGTCAACCCTCATCCTCCCATGGGAATACTGTAACTCTGTGGTTCAAAACAGTGATTTCTTGTAGTCACATTATACATCTCCATTCAGGAAAGTTCCTCTGTACTGAGCAAAGGCATTCCACAGGCCCCAGAGCAGCAGAGCTGACGGTGGCTTTAAGAGCCAGATTATACAACAGATGTGGACAATGAGGCCCATGAGGTAACAGGACACATTCAAGGTCACTGAGGTAGTAAGTGGCAGAGTTAAAACTAGGACCCGTGTTTTCTGCTTTTCCACCCAATGAACTCTGCACTGCATATCTCCTTGGTGGCAGAGTCCACAAAACACCAAGGAGCACCAGAAAGACAGGCAGCGAGCCCCAAAAGAACTCTCACCAGACACCTCCTAACTTAGATTTAAGTGTCCGCTTCTCTCCGACAATACCTATTCTGTGGCTTAGACGTTTGGAGGGTTCCCTATTCAATTTATACTTGTGCAAGCCCATAGGCAAAGACCATACAGGCACTACGCTGCCAGGGACTCATCTCAAACCCACCATTGGCGGTAATTGCTCTGAGGATGCTAGCACCAAGGAGAGACGCCAGCCTTAAGCTTCCATCTCAAAGCAGAGAACAAAGACCAGTTTCGAGGGAAACGCCAATGTCAGCCTTTCCTCTGTAAATCCCACTCTTCCAAAGGATCCCATTTGCTCCAAAGATCAGTCTGATTCCTGGGAGTCACTACACCGGTCCTGAGGAAAACATACAGGCCCCGTCGGTCCCCACCAGCCGCCGCCACACACACAGCCATGTAATCACTTCAGCAGCTCCTCAGTAACAAGCTCATTAAAAAGCCATTCCGCCATCTCCCCATAAAGCATGCGCCAGAGAACAATGCAAAAGAGGAGATGCCAATTAATTATAGAATGATCGCATCTAATGAACTCTGAAACCCTCCTGCTGTTGGTGACTTTGATGAAAAATCAGGGATGCTGGGAAAAGAGGGGATGGGGACGCCCCCTGCCACCTTGTTTAACTGTGAATTCTTTCGAGTGTGCCTCCTCAGATCCCGGGGTTGATCGAACTGAGGAACTACACTCACAAAACAACGCAAAGTGCCAGAAAGGGACAAGCGCACGTGTCACGGAGGGCTGTGAGTCACTACCGAGCGGAGCCCCGCTCTGGCATCCTGGGGACCGTGGGATCCTGTGCTGCGGCTGGCATGGCCTCTGAACGGATCTCACAGCCCGACAGGGACACACCCGTGTGCTGTGCCCGGGACACGGAGATCTTAAGGCAGCCAAGTGAGTCATGTGCGTCCCCACCCAGGCCCCTCCTGCCTCCCTATCACCTCCTCGTTGGCGGGGATGCCACTGCTTGGAACACAGAGAAGCCCTTCCCACCGGGAGGCTAAGGGAGGAAAAAAGAAGCAGCCACGTGCGGCCGACTTGTACCACTACCTGTGTGAGTCCTCTGGTGGGCCTTTAAGTGGGAGCTTTTTGTATAAACTTTCCGGCACCCGTTAAACTGACAGCGGTGAACCCTCTTCTTGTTTTCGGGGCATGCCTCGGCCCCGACCCCTCCTTGTTCGCTGTCGCTCTGTCCACTCTTAACCGTCCCGGCCGCCGCCACGGCTGCCGCTGCCGTGGCCACCCCTCCCACCTTCACCGAGCTGAGCGCAGCCTTCTTGGCCACCAGTTTCAACGTCACTGTGCCATCCACGGCGGAGAGAGTCTGCGAGGTTTTGACCAGGTGGCGGCTGAGCTCGGGGGACGACGGGGGCGTTAATGAGGTCACTGCGTTGAGCTGGGCCTGGTTGACGGCTGCGTAGCTGTCCAGAGAGGAGCTGGTCGGCTGGAGACTGAGGCAGGTCTCCGACAGCAACTTGTCCCGAGAGAGCAGAATGTCCACGGCAGAGCTCTTCTCGCAGATGGCCGCCTCCACGGGGAGCAGCAGGGGGTCTAGGCGCCGGAAGCTCTCCTCGATGCAGGGGGGAGGAGACGCCCGCAGGAAACAGTCCAAGTCCTCACCAAAGGTCTCCGAGATCCTCCGGGGCTCCGTCTGTAGGTAGCGTTCCAATTCAAGGCATGTCTGCAGGAGGGGGAGAGAAACAGCTATCAGAGGCAGAGAACACCAGGAGGCCACATGCTGACAGGCACAGGAGGAGGGTTCGGGAGGACACGGAGAATGGTTTCACGGCTCGGATGTGAAATTCTCCCACTGCAAGGTCTGACCTTGTTCTTCACTCCCTGAGTGCTCCTGAAGGGTTCGTAAGGCCACATTCTATGAGCTCCGCTACCAGAACTGATGGGCAACGGGAGGCCCAGAAGGGCCATCTCACACCAAGATCTCAGAGAACATTCAGTGTGAAAATAACCTCCTGCCCCACAACCCAACTCAGCAGATGAGATACTCCCTAGGAGTTCCCATCTAAGCACGAAGCAATAGAATCAGGCAAGGTTTTCATACCAGGACAAGACCCCCCCCCCCCCGCCCCCGCCCCAGTGCAACTTCGTTTCTCAACTAGCTGTGCAAAATACAAAACTAAGCCAATTGCCAACTTGCTTTGAAGAACACAGTGTGTCCACCCAAACCAAGGGGTGACCTAGGGCACAAGCAGCCAACGTCAAGGCCTGCCTTGAGCATGGACTGCCTAACCATCAGGAATGAATACTGTTCTAAATGAATGCCTGTATACCACCTGTGATGTACAAGATAAAACCCTGTGGTTACAGTAAGTTATTAAAAATACAATTGCTACTGATTTTGTAGCAAGGAGCATGAAATGAGTCCATTATCATGGTTTAACATCTCTATGTGATAAAAACAAGTTCAAACACAGCTGTTTGACTTGTCAATGATAAAACCCAAACTAATTTCAACATAAAGCTTCTACCTGACAAAGAAATAGAGAAAAGGGAACGAGAAGTCCCGAGTTTCAACAATTCTTCATTCAGGTCTTTGTAAGATGGTGGAAGCACTTTTATGGCAAAAAAATAAATAAATAAAAAATGGATATTTACATTTCTGGTCTAAAAGCTCTCCTCACTTAAAAAAAAATCTACTCTGCCAGAATCTTGTATAAAACCATGGTGGTAACTTACACCAGCTCAATTTGTTCTAACTCCTGGACTTCAACAAAGAAATACCGACAGCAAGTTTAAAATGTGACTAGCTCTTCATGTACTGCCTCCATAGAGCTTCTACGTTTTCAACTCATGTTCTGATTCTATTAGATAATAGGTTATTATTATAGATATTACAAAAAGTAGATTTCTCAAGACAAGAATTATTCCACAACAATTATTCTGTGGATTCTAGGCTTTTATTCTGTTAAGAATATGTTTTAATGATATACCTAGCTGTGTTGTATCTGTCAAAGATTTTACTGTGGTGACATTTCAAAGGATTGGTTTTGTAATCAACCTCTGGTAAAACTCTGCATTACTGAATGAGAAAAACAGATTTTTAGCTATGATTCGCCTCTGGGTCCCACTACTGGTTTTTTAATAGTATAACTGGTTCCAGGCTTCATTCAACACTCACGTCACAAGGTTCGTTCAACTACAGTGTCCACAGCAAGATGCGAGCTGCTCTGTGTGTTAGAATGAGACAGCAGTAGGCCCATGTGATGCAGGGACAGAATAAATAATTACAAGCTAAAAATGACATCAATTTACAAAGCAAGGTGATAACAAGTAACGTAATAATAAAGTGTGGCGATGAGTTCTTAGGGGACGAATGGGCAAGAAATTTTATACTCTATAATGTGTATTATAGAGGAGGTATTAATCAAGAAAAGCTTATTGGAAAAGTAACTTTTGATTCTATTTATTAAGTAATAGCTCTTGCCAAGTAGCTTCCGACTACTTTATATTTGAAAACAGCACTGCCACCTTCTCAGGCTAGATACCTGCATTGTCCTCACTTGCCCCTTTTCTGAATTCCATGTCTCAGAAATTGCCCTTTCCTTTTTCTGTCTCATTGCTGGAAATTATAACTTCATTCTCTCCGGTATTAAAGCCCTCAGTGTTAGCTCTAGTCAGTTCACTTCTGAATTAAAAGATCTTACTCCTGAAACCTCCCTTAAATCTCCCCTTCTCTTTTCAAACCATCACCTCCCAGGCACAGTGTCTGGCACTCGACAGGTACATAAGGACTATCAAACATAAAACCAACTTTACTTTAGTCATGCTACTTTACTCTGATCTACACAAAACCACCCGCAGACATCCTATCTCGGACCATGCTGGCGCTAGCCATCCTAGAAATGGTCACCAAAGCAGGTGTTCTGGGACAATTGTAGTGCTTCTTCAGCTCTGCCTGAAGGGCAGAACCAGACCTTTGAGACACAGGTATGTTCCAAGTAAAAATCAGCTGAATCCTGGGTTATAAGCGGTACTTGAGGCAGTTCCCTGCCTCACACACACCCCCAGTCACCACTATCTACAGATAGAGCTTTTGTATGCCATGTCCTCTTATATACTTAGTAGCTCAAATATTTGAGAGTCACTGAAAATTTCTGTGATTGTTAGAAAACTCGTTATCTCTTCATGCTCAGAGTTCTGAGGAACTGAGATATTCTCAGCACATTTACATACTCTTCTGGGAGGATTAAAAAATAACCTATCCACCCTAGCTTGTTTGGCTTTGTGGATAGTGTCGGCCTGGGGACTGAAGAGTCCTGGGTTTGATTCCAGTCAAGGGCGCATGCCGGAGTTGTGGACTCGATCCCCAGTAGGGGGCATGCATGAGGAACCCAATCAGTGATTCTCTCTCATCACTGATGTCTCTCTCTCTCCCTCTCCCTTCCTCTCTGAAATCAATAAAAATATATTTAAGAAATAATAATAACCTATCCAGTACACCATAGTTTGAGTCCCAGGTGAATATGAGTCACACTAATGATCTCAGTATAAAGGAAAACCTGGACCACTTATAAGAGGCTGTCACTTGCAATCCTAATACAGGACATTCTTATTCCGTCTAAGAATTAGAAAACCATGAGAAACCATTAGGGTATACTTATAGCCCTATGAAATCACTGTGGAATAATTTTTGTCTTGAGAAATCTACTTCTTGTAATATCTGCTAAAGATAAAGCTTAGATAGAGAAGATCTGTCAATCAGAAACCCATCAAAAATGTTGTAAACGGAATGTTAAGAATAAGGATGGTCTTAATGTTATATTATTTCTTAGCCAAAGAAAAAGTTTGTCTCCAATGTTCTTTCTTAATTATTATAAGAACTCTCTTAATAAATGCCTATGATGTTTAATTAGATTTTGAGGCATCATTATTTATAAATAGATTTTAATATACCCACATAGAAATAAATGTGAATATACATATATGAGTCTATATATTATATTGTCTCTGGGAAGAATCTACAAGCAAAGACACTCCACAAGCAATGAGAACACCTGGCACCGTGATCTTAGTTTCTAAATATCATTATCCAATGAAGGAGACAGGACTCTTTGGAGAAATAGTTGATTCAAAGGCTGGGACGAAAATAGAAAAGATGAGCCTAGTCCAGTGGTCGGCAAACTGCAGCTCGTGAGCCACATGTGGCTCTTTGGCCCCTTGAGTGTGGCTCTTCCACAAAATACCACGACCTGGGCAAGTCTATTTTGTAGAAGTGGTGTTAGAAGAAGTTTAAAAAATTTGGCTGTCAAAAGAAATTTCAATCGTTGTACTGTTGACATTTGGCTCTGTTGACTAATGAGTTTGCCGACCACTAGCCTAGACTATCTTGTAGTACCAGAAAGTAAGGAAGTGCTCATGAAGTGATGGAGGTATGTCAAAGAGACTCAAGAGCCAACTTGAAGGATCTCTGAATGGCTAAATCTGGACAATTTGAACAACAAAGATGAATGATGACAATAATGGATGCTAACCCATGGAATAAAATGAATATCTATGAGTCCATCATGATATAAATAAATAACTGAATAAATAAACAGATAAAGAAGGGCCAGCTCCTCATTATAGTAAAATTACAATTAACAAACATAGAAGGAAGGATAGAAATAGAAAAATATTCATTAGGCAAATGACAAAGTAATAATGACTATAGGCAAAAATCAACATTGGATGTTAAAATTAGTAGATGGAAGTATAATGAAAAACAAGGTATTTACCTCGTCTCAAAATGTATCTCTCAATAAATTATTAATTACAAAGACAAAAAAATAATTTTACAGTAGAGAAACCGCCTTACCCATATGATCAAAGTTGGCAGCACTAGTAATAAGAAACATATCATGCACCCCTGATATGATAGGCTGACAAGGGCACAATGTCTTCCTGTGTCATTCCTGCTAAAAATAAATAACCTCAACCTAATCATGAGAAAACATCAGACCAATCCATATTGAGGGGCATTTTACAAAATAACTAGCCAGTATTCTTTAGAAGTATCAAGGTCATGAGGAACAACAGAAGATTGAGAAGCTGTCACAGATTGAAGGAGACTGGGGAGATATACATAACAACTAAATGCAACGAATCCTGGCCTGGATCCTGGATTTTCAAAAGGACATTGGTGGGGGAAATAGGTATTTTAAATAAAGTGTATAGATTAGTTAATGGTATCATATTAATGTCAATTTCTTGGTTCTGATCATTAAGCTTTGGTTATGTAACATCAGGGGAAGCTGAGCAAAGTGTAGATGGGAACTGTATGTACTATTTTTTACAACTTATATGTAAGTCTAGATAATTTCAAACGAGAAAGAAAGAGAAGAAAGCCCAACAGCAAACTAGGAGCATCTCCAGATTGTAAATTTGGATATAGAATTCAAATGATTGTCTACTAAAACCAACTCTAAACAAACTCCAAACTCCATTGGCATATCTCAATGACAAATTATGCATGTCTAGTGCCTCACCTTGGAGAAATTAGGCTTCCCTCAGCCCTCAGCCCTCAGCCCTCAGCCTGTGATTAAGCTGGAGACCGAGGCAGGTCTCTGATAGCAAACTGTCCTGAGAGAGCAAAATGTCCCCTGCGGAGTTCTTCTTGCAGATGGCCTTCTCCATGGGGAGCAGCAGGGGACTGGGGCAGGACTCGCTTTGTCCAATGCAACAATACCACTAAATGCTTGAGCCACTGGCTCAACCTCCACCCCCTCAAAAATCCTTTAGAGTCAGTAACGGGAAGGAAATGTGCCCAGTACAAAGTGATCTTCTTAGTGAATCACACATGAGCTTTTTGAAAGCTTTCTGGTATCTTAACTTTGAAAAGCATGGTTTCTTCTCCCAGTTTCCTAACGAATATCACATGAAATTGGTTCTGAAATGATCATCCTGAAATCTTTTTAAATAACTTCTCCATTTTGTTCATAGCCTTATTACCAGTTGAAATGCTTATTAAAAGAGAAAATTCCCCCACTAACCTATCTTTATTACTTTCAACAATAAAGAAAAAAATTTTTAAAGAGATAATCTTGCTGTTGACAAAAGGTAGTTCTTTTCACGGAATCAACAAATATGTTAAGGAATGTGGTCATTTATGGGGCATGATGATGCCAAGAGTACCAAAATGACTTTTGTTCAATCTGTCCTTGTCTCATCATAAATTACTTGAGACTTGCCAGTCAGCATTACAAACATCTCTAGATACGTTTGCCATTCCCCCATATAACTCTCCTGGAAAGGATATCCTTAGCCTATTTTCCTTTACTTTCTGTTATGGCCACATGCTTAGCACAATCTTTCATCTTCCCTCCCAGTAATCATTTTCACTCTGAGTTCAACATAAAGTCCATCTCTTACAAAAAGCGTAGTCTAGAAAAAAATGGAGTTAAGAAAATACGCTCACCGCCAAGTGTTGAAAGCCACCCCTCTTCAGTCCTGAATAAATAAACAGAATCTCCTAAATGAATCTTACAGCCCATAAACTGGTGATATGGCTGGTTTATTAAGATCATGATCTCCTTAAAGCAATGTCCGTAGTAGTTATACCACGCGAGTTCTCAAACAGTAAAAACAATAATTTAGAGCTAAATTTGTACCTGTGTTATCTCGGATGGCAGAGCTGTCTCAGTGTCTGAAGTGACATAGAGTTGTAAGAGTTAGAGCTTTCAAATGAGCTGGAATCACCTCACGACCCCATTCCATCACCCACAACCACTGTAATTATATCTATGTTTGGTTGGGCAGACTGTAGTCCAGATTCCTCAATGCCAACCCTTTAAAACAAAGTGCTTAGCCCTAGTCTGTTTGGCTCAGTGGATGGAGCATCGGCCAAGCCCATGGGAGAACCTCAGACCCCAAACACTTAAACTTTGCTGCCCTAAGTTCGATTGCTTGACCTGGTGATGATGATGATAATACTGATGATACACACTGAAGTGTCCCAAGTTCGATTCCAGCCAAGGGCACGTGCCCAGATTTCAGGCTTGATCCCCAGTGGGGGTCCTGCAGGAGGCAGCCATTCACTGATTCTCATCATTGGTGTTTCTTTCTCTCTCTCTCTCTCTCTCTCTCTCTCTCTCTCTCTCTCTCTCTCTCTCTCTCCCCCTCCTTCCCTCCCTCCCTCTCTCCCTCCCTCCCTCCCTCTTCTTCCCTCCATCCCTCCCTCTTCCTCTCTGAAATCAATAAAAGAAATATATTTATAAATAAATAAATACTAAGTGCTTAGAACACAAAATGTTCTAGGTTTTAATTTCTGTGTATTTTCATTTTATCAGAAGACAAAGTCATTAGTTCAATATTTTTGCCACCACTCAATAATACTGCCCTGAGTAATTATTTGAAGTCTTTGGATCCATGTATACTTGAGTTGGTGAGTCAAAAAATAAATAAATAAAAGAAACTGCATTTTGCTAATGCCCCCCACCCCCCGGGATAATACAGAGCCTTTGATATAAAATGCCACCCTATGTTTGTAATCAATTATTAGTCACTTGTGGTCCCTTTAGCCAGCTGCCCTTAATCCCAAATATTTCACCAATTTCATTCACCTAAAATACCCAAGAGTTAAAAGTGCAAAGAGAAAACAAACTGGAGAAAGAACAGGGATGCAAATTTATGAGGAAATACAGCTTCCCACTTCATGGAAATTTTCAAAGTCATACTTCTTCTGAAACGAGACCTTGACCTGGTGATGATGATGATAATACTGATGATGCTTTACCCAGTGAGGAAGGGGCGGACTTGGGTTCCCAGAAAGAATGCTCACCCTGGTAACTGTACACACAGGTGAACTGCACTTGGCTGCCCATGGGAACCCCTTCCTGACATTTAGTATGTGTGGTTTTGTCACGTGCTATTAACCATGGTGCCACAGTCCCCAGAGAGTGTGAAGCACAGAAACAGGGAGATGAATCTCTTACCTTTCTCCTGGGAGTGTCTCAAAGTTTAATCACTCTTTTATGCTTTGAAATCTTCATACACATCCCAGAGTAAAAATTTCGACACAAACTACTGGTAGTAAGTAGTTGGAGCTTTGTTTTAAAAGTGATCTTCTAAAATACTAATCCTTTGCTAACTTAAAATCTTTTATTTCTTTGACCTCTGACACCAACGTGGAAACCTCTGTAAGATTGCAAAGATTGGTATTTATGGGAACTGTATGATTTAATCTCCCTCCCAAGGATGATATGATGTAATGATTCTGACACATTTCTAGTCTTTTAAAATTAGATCTGAATTGAAAGATAGGGAAAGAAGTAAAATACATGTCCAGAGAGTTCTGGTACCATTTTCTCAAGATTTGCAGGGAGGGAGAGAAGCCCTATGATTAAAATGCTCAGTAAGCCCACGGGAGAACCTCAGAAACCAAGCACTTAAACTTTGTTGCCCATCTTCCGAGGTTTGGACATTTCAAAACAGGTTTGAGAAGGAGTATCTAACACTGAACCTAATTCAGGGCAGGGAGCATTATGAACCAGTGACAACAATCAACCTTGTGAGCTCTAGAAAGTGATGCCTGTAAACATTTTAAATAATTATTTTCTTTTTCTTGGCTTCCATTGCCACAGAATATTAGGATGGAAGGTTAGAAGGGAATGAATTTAGTCTAGAAAATGTGGGTAAGCAAGTATATGGGATAAGTGGAAATCTCTTACTGCATTTCTTAGCTATTATACGGTAAAAAAAACACACACATCGATAGCACAGCCCAGAGGTGCAGCAGGATTACACATCACTCAGAACTGCTGCGCTCTGCAAAATAACCACAGCGCTGGAACCGCACAGGATCGCATTCCTTTCCCCTGCTGCTCACCCCGACCGGCTGCTGGAGCTGAAACCCGATTGCCTATTTTTCTCTGGTAATCTGTCAATGCTGAGAGACAATGCTATGAAAATTAACTGGATTCTAAATCATCGCGAACGTTGGGGAATTTCTACTGAAACCTCTTCAGGGTTTCTCCTCCCCAAACTATTCCAACATAATGGGAAATATTTGTTCGTATACACAGGGTGTCCCCCCAAAATATATGCACACTATGAAGGTGGTGTTTATTAAAGTACACTTCGTTTTCTTTTGATATTTAACTTTATTTTGTATATTTCTTATAAAGTTTTACATGTCTCCTTTTTCACCGCTTGACTCCCTCACCCCCAGGCATTCCCACCCCGGGGCAAGGCCCCCCCCACTGCCCCAGGGTCTGTGTGCATTGGTTATGCTCATATGCATGCATACAAGTCCTTTGTTCTCTTACCCCTCCCCCCCTTCCATTTGTCTCTGGATCTATTCTTATTCATCAAATTATGTTGATCATTATACCTCACATGAGTGAGATCGTGTTATATTTTATCTTTCTCTGACTGACTTATTTCACTTAGCATAATGCTCTCCAGCTCCATATATGCTGTTGCAAATGGTAGGAGTTCCTTCCTTTTTATATCAGCGTAGTATTCCATTGTGTAGATGTTCCACAGTTTTTAAATCCATTCATCTGCTGATGGGCACTTAGGTTGTTTCCAAATCTTAGCTATTGTAAACTGAGCTTTTATAAACATAAGGGTGCAAGGGTGCATATATCCTTTCTGATTGCCATTTTTAGTTTCTTAGGATATAATCCTAGAAGTGAGATTGCTGGGTCAAATGGGAGTTCCATTTTTAGTTTTTTGAGGAAACTCCATACTGTTCTCCACAGTGGCTGCACCAGTCTGCATTCCCACCATCAGTGCATGAGGGTTCCTTTTTCTCTGCATCCTCACCAGCACTTGTCGTTTGTTGATTTGTTGATAGCCATTCTGACAGGCGTAAGATGGTATCTCATTGTTGTTTTGATTTGCATCTCTGGGATAATTAGTGACTTTGAATATGTTTTCATATGCCTCCTGGCCTTCTGTATGTCCTCTTTCAAAAAGAGTCTATTTAGGTCCTTTGCCCATTTTTTGATTGGATAGTTTATCTTCCTTATATTAAATTGCACGAGTTCTCTATAAATTCTGGAGATTAGTCCTAATCTGAAATATCATTGGCAAATATGTTCTCCCATTTAAAGGGCTTTCTTATTGTTTTGTTGATGGTTTCTTTTGCTGTGCAGAAGCTTTTTATTTTGATGTACTTCCATTTGTTTATTTTCTCCTTAGTCTTCATTGCCCTTGGAGCTATATCTGTAAAGATATCGCTATGACATATGTCTGCTATTTTGCTGACTATGGAGTCTTATAGGATTTTGATGGTTTCCCATCTTACATTTTGAGTTTGTTTTTGCATATGGTATAAGCTGGTGATCTAATTTTATTTTATTTTTTTTTTGCATGTATCTGACCAAATTTCCCAACACCATTTATTGAAGAGACTGTCTTGACTGCATTGTATGCTCTTGACTCCTTTGTCCAATGTTAATTGAACATAATGGCTTGGGTTGATTTCTGGGTTCTCTGTTCTGTTCCATCCGTCTATATGTCTGTTCTTATGCCAGTACCAGGCAGTTTTGAAAATGGTGACTTGGTAATATAGCTTGATATCTGCATTGTGATCCCTCCAACTTTGTTCTTCTTTCTCAGGATTGCGGTGGGCATTCAAGGTCTTTTTTCATTCCAGATGAATTTTTGGAGAGTTTGTTCTAGATTTTTGAAGTATGCCATTGGTATTTTAATGGGGATTGCTTTGGACATTTTAATGATATTGATTCTATCAATCCATGAACATGGTATGTTCTTCCATTTGTATGTCTTCCTCTATCTCTTTTTTCAATTTCCTGTAGTTTTCCGATTACAGGTCTTTTACCTCCTTAATTAAGTTTATTCCTAGGTATCTTAATTTTTTGGTGCAATGGTAAATGGGATCGTTTTTTTTTTTTCCTTTCTCTGTAAGTTCATTATTGGTGTATAAAAAGGCCATAGGTTTCTGGGTGTTAATTTTGTATCCTTCTACATTATCGAATTCATTTAGTAGGTCTAATAGTTTTTTGATGGAGTCTTTTGGGTTTTCTATGTATAGTATCATGTCACCTGCGAATAAGGACAGTTTTACTTCTTCTTTTCCAATTTGGATGCCTTTTACTTCTTCTTGTCTGATTACTATGGCTAGCATTTCCAGTACTATGTCGAACAACAGTGGTAAAAGTGGGCATCCCTGTCTTGTTCCCATTCTTAGGGAAAATGAGTTTAGTTTTTGCCCATTGAGTATGATGTTGGCTGTAGGTTTGTCATATAAGGCTTTTATTATGTTGAGATATGATCCCTCTATTCCAACTTTGCTGAGAGTTTTTATCAAGAAAGGATGTTGAAAAACACATTTCATTTTTAATATGTAATTGAATCTGCAGCTATCAGCTGTTAAAGCGTGTAGGTTTTTGGGGATACGCTATACACTTTTTTCTTGGGGAGGTGGGAAGGGATGGAGACAAGATTAGAGGCCTGGAAAGAGGGTGATGTCTTTGAAATAAGTAGCCTCAAAAAACCCTTTCGCCTTTCAGGATTCCTTAGTTGCAGCACATGAAAGGAATCCCCAAAACAACTCAAATTCGAATTAAATGTTAAAGTAAGTTTTAAAGTCATGTAACCTGGTTAGAGAGGGTACCCAGGTCTTATGATCCTTGAAAGAAGGCCATGGGATCCCCCCACATTTCCAACTACTTGGAAAAAGCATTGTCTTCCTTCACAGTGTCTGTGATCCTTAAAATTAACAGTCTCCAGTCTCCACGTGGGACAAGATGGCCTACGCACTCAGAGGTCTTTGTATGTTGGTCCAGGGTTGCTTTTCCAGATGTTACTTTTCAGAACACACCAATTTAAAATCTATCGCTCTCGTCTACAATTGCTACACCTATCCTCCGTCAGCCCTGAAGAAGAGTCGCTTGCTATTACTTGGCCAGTTACTTGACCTGTAACTAGATTCAATCTTCTGAGTGGTCAAGGGATGCCACTGCTCATGGACAGCTGGTTCACACACTTGGGTCTGCTCTGCTTATGTGCCAACTAATCTTCTATTGATCTCAGCGGTGAGGAATCTTTTTTCTGCAAAGGACCATTTCAATCTTTATAACCTAATTTGATTAATATAATTCACTTAGTATAAATTTACATTGCTATGAAAGATGCTCCTAGACTTACTGAAGTTCAAGTCCCGCTTGTGGCTGCCTTGGCAGGACTAGAGCAAATGATTTCGTGGGCCGTATATGGCCCACGGGATGGACATTCCCCACCTGATTAGGTTGGACACACATAAGAGAAAATCCCACTTATAACTTGAAAGTAAAGTTTCATTAGCTGTCCCTGCTTTTGTTCTTACACTTTCATAGACCAAATTAAACTCATGCCTTAAGAGTTGATGAAAAACCATCCTACACTAGAGCAAAGATCTAGGTCTGGGCAGAAAGTGAGGCTGCAGACAGAAGGCAATGTAGAAGAGACACTTCTAAAGGACAAACCCATCCCTGTGCATGAAGGTGCCAATCAGTCCTTGCCAGGGAAAGAGGGCACTCTGTCCTAGCAAGTCATGAGAGCCAGGGACCTGGAAGAAGGCCTCCCCTCTGAGGAGGAATGGCTTCACAAGAACAACGGCCCTGACAGTTTTTCAGCTTCGCCATTAATTTTCCATAAAGAGCAGTTTTCATGGGAGCACTTGTGTGTCAGGCAAGGCCTGATGCTTCAGAAACCTGTAATTATTCTTGGCTCCCCACCCCCCACAGCCTCTGCACCTGTGTCAGTTCAAGGCACCAGCTGGCCATGTCTTGCCTCCTGCTTCTTAAAAGAGTGGGGAGAGGGGGACAGGGGACATTTCATTAAAAAGCCAAACTCATGTTACTTACCATTTCTTCCAACATGCTAAACCAAAACAAAAATTTTAAACTCACAATCTCATCCCTGCCCCAACAGGTCTTGCCAAAGGAAACAAACAAATATTAATTGGCTAGAGAGCCTTCATTCAAACCAAAATTACTGAAAACACAGTAACAAGGAAAGGTCTGACAAGAGGTGATTAATCCTGTTTTACAACTTGCTCTTACTCACCCCCACCGGCTCCCGTTAACTTTGTACACACCCTCCCAGAACTCCCCGGGCCCTTTTGCACGGAGTGGCCAAGATGGGAACATGCCGAACGCATTACATCATCTCCCCTTCCTCTCCTAAATCACTTGCACAGCCTGGCTCAGGCTATTGGGATTTTTTTTTTTTAAGCAAACTCATTTCATTGACTCCCTTCTGAAACAATGTGATATCCTTCTCAGTTGGGTTAATTGTTAATTAATATACCCTCCCCTCCGACTCCACATAAAAATATATATACATATGCAATTGCTTTTATTACCCCAAGCACAGCTGCACACATGTACAATGTACAAATACACACACATACTGAAAGTTTGAATTTACCAAGAACAATAGGTTCTAATCCCATTGGGGTCCTCAGTGGCAGATGCAATTTAGTGGCTGGTGATCCAGAGAATATTTTCAAAATAGAGAGTTTTCAACTTCCACTGTGGAATGTGAAACACGATGTTGGGGTGGGGGGGGGGTGCTAAGGGGAACGTTTGTCCTACTCCCCAGACTGTGTAAGATGGCAGCCAAAAAATAATGAAACCAAGACTGAGGCTGCTTTTCCTGACATGGGTGTTTGTGCATTTACTTAATTTGAGGGATTTGGAATTTCCCAAAGTCTTGAAAATGGCTGTGTCGGTGTGTTGCGTGCTGCTAAGGAAATAGACTGATCCTGTGTACGGGGCGGGGGGGGGGGGGGGGGGGGGGGAGTTTACTGGCCCTGGAGCCAGACTGCCTGGGTCCAAACTCAGGCTGCAAGACTTACTCAACTCCTCTGTGCCTCAGTTTCTTCACCTATAAAATGTGATGATAATACAACCGACCACTCAGGAGGGTGTGAGAGTTCAATCACTTGATATGTGTTAAGTGCTTGGAATAGGGCCTGCTACGCTCACTGTGTATGTCGTAGCTAATATATAACTAGTGTAATTTTCATTACACATCCAAGAAGACAGTAAGTATAAAGCAATTCATCAAGGGCGTAGAGAGGGACAGTAAACAGTACCAAATAATTGCTAAAGTAAAGTTGTTGTATATAAAAGGTTTAGGAAGCAAGGAACTCTGGCTCAGTGACTCTCCTCCTGGGATCAGGTTTTCTCATCTACCAGGCAAACGGGTTGAACTTCTAAGGAACCTATGAGTCTGGAGTTCCACAATGCCATGAAGTTGAAAAGCAAAGACTGAAAAGCGAGAGCAGCTCATTCGGAACAGAACCAAAGAAGCCGACACCTGGCTCTGCTGCCTGATTGGTTGGGGAAAGGACGAGGCTGGAGACCCGGAAGA
The DNA here is from genome assembly GCA_027563665.1 of Antrozous pallidus. Classification (NCBI taxonomy): domain Eukaryota; kingdom Metazoa; phylum Chordata; class Mammalia; order Chiroptera; family Vespertilionidae; genus Antrozous; species Antrozous pallidus. The sequence continues at coordinate 14,473,308 of CM050508.1, forward strand.
AGGTGGTCTATGGACCTTCCTCTGCACGGGGGCCTCCCAGCCTCACTTATAAAGCCTGAAACACTCACTAATCCAAGTTAAAAAGAGGCTATAAAACTAATTCTCTGGTTCATCATGGATATCAGCCTTACCAGCAACTAAATGTAAATTTTGCTAGAATGTGGGCTCTTCAAAGACACCTAGACGTATGGTCTGCCTCAAGCATTTGTCAAGTGGATGATGAGTGGGTGGATGGGTGGATGGATGGAGCAATGATCAAACAATCCAGTTGAAAAGCCACAGTGAGCACAATCCTAGTCAGTCAGGGGTCTAAGAGGATGATGAAAACCAAAAATTCTTCCGTTTGTTGCCAAAATAAACAATAAGTATACATTTATTACCAACATTTCTTGTAGGATACATCAGTATTTTAAGGTTTAACTATAGGTGATATTTATCTATTATCTCTTCAGTGTTTTTCGTTTGGGGAAAAAAAATGTGACGCTTACTATCTGGCACAGATCCAGTATTACAAACTGAAAGTCATATTTAGGTTCATCAACAGCAATGGGGCAGCCCTGAGAATTTCCCAAAGTACTGAAGATGGATGTGTGGGTGTGCCACTTTAATTCTTATGTCGGAAGTAAAAGCCATTTCCTCACCCTAGTCACCTCCTCCCTTCTGCCACTTCCTCTGGCCTCTAGAAACCACCAGAAAGAGTAGCAATAAAGGCAAGTGGACAAGATGTTATTTTCACCTCTCTATGTTTTTAGAGAATAGGAAGGGAGAAAGAGAGAGAAATATCGATGAAGAGAAACATAGATGGGGTGCCTCCAGCACAGCCCTCACTGGGGATTGAGCCAGCAACCTGGCCATGTGACCCACCCAGGAATCGAACCCGTGACCTTTTGGTGCATGGGTTGATGCTCAACATGCTCAACCACTGAGCCACACCAGCTGGGCTCATCTCTCATTTTTTTTACTGGTGAAAAGAACTGGCCTAGGAATCAGGTTCAATAGCCCCCTTTTCCATACCACCTCTCTCCTTGCCACTAAACTACTGAACCCAAGCAAGAAGTTTACTTCGTTCTCTGTAAAAGAAGTCAGCCACACTCTCAAGACTCCTTCCAACTCAAACTTATTGCAGATAATCCTTAAAGGACTTGTCATCACACTTACTTCCTTGCCATGGCAAATCAGACACCCTTCCTCCCCGCTGAGATCTGGCCTCGGTTTCTTCAACTCTTTCTCCTCTCCCACTCATACAACCCACCAAGCTCCTCTCTCTCTCAGAGCCACAGTGCCTTGTGCTCCTGCACCCCAGAAGACAGATCCCACTTCACTGCCTACCTACTTCCTTTTCATCTGTTAAGTTTGGGCATAATGGTCATCAGTTCAGCATCCTTCTTTGATCTGTCTAGACAAATTAGCCTGAACATTCTATTCATTCTCTATCATATTACTTTCCTTTGCTTGCTTTTTAGTACTGACCAAGCTCCGTACAGACTAAATTATTTATTTGCTTGCATTTTTATTGTCTATGTTTCCCTATTAGGATGGAAGTTCCAGGAAAGGAAAGACTTAAAGACTTATGTACCCATGAATCCTCAGTACGCAGCGCAGTGCCTGGAAAAGGCATCCAAAACCTATTTAGTTGAATTAATAAATGGACCAAGTGATTAATCAATCCTGGAATTCCAGAGAAGATGTTACTTGGTCCCTCGGCCAGGAAATTTATCCTAAAACGTCTACTTCACTAGCTCAAAAAGGCTCAATCATCATTTCTCCTCAGTTCAAGTTTTAGAATTGAGGATGCACTTGCAGATTCACACTCTTCAGACAGGAGTAAAATGGAGCCTCTTCTCAAGACAAAGAGATTATCTTGGACCTCACATCTGCCCATTTTAAATAGATGCTAAGAGGGTATTTCTTCTCAGCAGTCCATATTGCATCATATGCCCTGAGTGTCAAGAAGATTAACAAAACCCACCCCTCTTCTGGCCTCCACCTCAGGTGCCTATTAACCGGTGTCCTGGGGGAATAGATTAAAGATAAAGGCTCAACCCACTTTATATCATTTTATTGCCATTTCCATCACCCAAATGAACCTCCCTGAAAAAGGCAATTCTAGCCACTGGCCCCAGAAGCAATTGAGGGTCACATCAGTTTTGTCTCCAATATTAGCATCGCTACATTCATCAACCCTCAAATGAAAAACTCATTTAAATCTAAGTTAATCAAAAACTTGTTTTCTGTTCTCTTAAATAAACACACCCTCTACTTACAGAGGTAAGGTCCTTGGAAATTCCTGTTTGGGCACATTTTGGTGACTTTCCCATAAATTCCTAAACACAGAAGCATTTCTTTCCTTTGCATTCCCTTTACGAATTTTACATAAAAAGACATCTCTACTGAGAGGTGCTATTTATTTCACAGATACTGAACCTCACACACTGCAACTGGAAGTGAGCCAAAATCCAATTAAGAGGATATGGCGTTTGAACTAGGCAAGAGTGAAGGTGGAAATACTGAATATAAGCTTTATAGGGTTCATGTGTATGTGTGTGTTTGTTATGTATGTGTGTGGCCATGTGCCTCTGACAATGAAATGTAGATTCTTTTTAAGGAATTTCAGATGCCTTTTTCTAAACCTGTCACTGTCCCTGCAGTCACAAAGCTGTTCTCTCTCCTGTTCATTAATAGGAATCTGCCACGTGGTTGCCAGAAACGGTGAGGGAGAAAGGAAGAAAAGGCGTTCCATCATGTAAAGAAAAGAAAAATTGTGCGTGGCTATTTCTGAGCCACGTTACAACGATGCAGATTTCAAAGTGACAATCTGATCCCACTTGCCAGGGACGAATCGGGTGCCGTGGCCCTGGAGTTTGGATTCCAGTAGCTCTGGCTACTTAACCTTACGTGACTCAGCTGATAGTGGGTGACATGCACTTTGAGGCACACCAGACGCTCACTGAAGAAGAGACACTAATTTGAATCATCACTGCCATCCCCTCTCCCCTTTGTTCCTGTCTGAACCAATTTCCATACAGTTTCAAAGAAATCATCAGCCCATGCAAAGGGGAAATCCCCATGGAACAAGAACTACATTAGCAGCATAAGGGGGAAAATCTCATTTCCAACCCACTTGCTTTGTTGTTTCAACCTCCAAGGAGGCTTGCTACATACGCACGCCATAAATTAAGATTTAAAACACTACCGTGATTTAAAATTAGTCAAAACACTCATGGGGAAAAGGAGGTTACAAATCTCCTTACACAGTGGAGGTCGGGTCCACCAGAGCTGGTGGGTGGGCTGGCTCTCTGAGGTCTCAATCATGTCGGCCAACATAATATTTTAGAACAGCATATACTCACGGAAACCAATGCACATGGCTACTTAATAGTTTAGGGCAGTGGTCGGCAAACTGCGGCTCTCGAGCCACATACGGCTCATTGGCCCCTTGATTGTAGCTCTTCCACAAAATACCATGATCTATTTTGAAGAAGTGGCATTAGAAAAAGTTTGTTTTAAAAATTTGGCTCTCAAAAGACATTTCAATCGTTGTACTGTTGATGTTCGGCTCTGTTGACTAAGTTTGCCGACCACTGGTTAGCGTAAAAGAATCCTCAGTCTTGGGCAGTATCCACATTAAGAATTCTTAAACTACCTTGTTGAAAGACCTCACTCAGATGTATTTTATTGGTCCAAATTAAGGATTCCTATTTGGCACGACAGGGTATGCCAATTCGATTTCCTTGTGCCCTCACTTACTGGAATAAAACTCATGGCAAGACACCAGTGTGATTACATCATTAATTAACCTGAAGCACATACCGGAACATTGCTGCTAATAAAACTCCCCTATAAAGAAAACATGTTTTCTCTGCTGAGGATCCTGGAATGTGGGCCTGAGCAGAGCCAGTGCCTTAATTAAGGAGATATTTTGATGTGTCTAGATTTGAGATTGCCACAAAATTTGGCCTTATTTGGCTTGATCTTGAACAACTTGAGTTCTTGCATGTATTTTAGGGGAAAAGAAAACGACATTCACACTCTCGGGATTTGCAAACAACTATGTGAGTGAAAAGAGCCCTTTTGCTAAGGGAAAGGATGCTTTATCTGGGCTCTTCTTACCGCGAAAGCCCCTCTGAGCTCGCCCCTCACACTTCAGAATCAGAGCTCGATGGAAGCCTTCCTCCCGGTTTCTCTAGAAAACAGGCTGACAGAATCAGGCACAAAGTCAACCAGAGCAGCCAGGTGAAACCTGGACTTTTCCAGTCCGAGCCATATGAAATGACATTTTTTTTTTTTTTTTACCGAGAATTCTGTTGTGAAAACCTTCTGAAAATGCTCATCAGTACTGGTCATGTAATCTCAGAATCCCCCTGTGAGATCATCTAGGCTATAAGAATTAAAATCCTCATCTTATTGGTGGGGAACACAACCTGATATAGAAAATTTGGTTTTTTACAGTTCTGTAGTTATACTATCAATAATACCAGAAACAGAACCAAGTTTCTTGACTACTAATAATGAAGCTTTTTCTGGTCCCACTCTGAATCTTCTACCAGAGTCTCAAAACATTCTAAAAATTCGACAAACTATCATCCCTCAGTAACCTGGAAGGAATGGGATTCCTGACAAAGGTTCAAGATCTTCCCACACTGTAGACACAGCAATCAGTCCCAAACTTCATTTCATAAGCTTTCCAACTACATATCTCTATGTAATTTCTTCCAGGGAGGCTGGGGCAAGTGCTCTTGGTTTAGCCAACACCCTTTATTAGGAGATTTCTCAGTTCTCCCTGGCTGTTCCATATCTTGTTGGGATTTTTAGAAGTAAATAGGATTTCAGTCATTCCAACCTGTCAACATCAAGTGTAATCACTGAGACAGAAATAAATAGAACTAGTTTCTTTTTTTTTTTTTAAAGATAGGAACTAAGAAAATTTATAAGCCCAGTTTACTGAAAATTTTTATTTACTTATTGGATTAATGCCAAATATATGGGAACTAGAAGTGATATACTTTTTAAGAGGAATGATTTGAATCTTTGATGCATTTAAAAAATTTTTCCAGCTTTAATAATCATAAAAATACCAGTTTCAATGTTCCTCCTCGCCCATGTCCTTCAGAGGAGTAGTGGTTCTTGGCTCATTTTCAACACCTGTATTATCAATCACTCATTGCTTTGTTCCAATTCAAATGGAAAATGCAGCTAAAAAAGGGACATGGAAGGAATAGCAGTAGCAAGAGGAAAAAGAGGGGAAGAGTAACATGGAAACAGGTGAATTGCAAGCATCTCATGCCTGTGGAAAAATCCTGGATGCCAACAGCGGACTCTTATCAGGTAACACCTCCAACAAAGGAATCCATCAAATTCTGGGCAGCAGATCAGCTCACGGGCAAAATTGACACTTGGCCCTGTTCTCTACATGGAATATAAACATTAATTTGAAGTGGTTTTGTCTATAATCATCTGGTAGTAACAACCTGAAAGGAACGATGGCCAGTGGGTGCAGATGATTGTGGTTCAGAAAGGTGTGGTGGTGGAAGCCCATCTTTGTTAAAAATCACGTAATTAGGCCTTCCCTAGCAAAAGTGATTCAGCTCTGCCTAATTAATCTCGGATATTAAAATCCTTCCACTTTGGGCACATCCTCCTATCTAATAAAAGAGAAACATGCAAATGTGACCGTACCTTTGCTCCTGATTGGCTATGCTACCAGCCAATCAGGAGCAGGGGGCAGGGCCAAGCAGCACGAGCGCCCTGCCCTGGGGGTGGAGACAAAATTGCTGCAGTGGTGGTGGTGAGCCCCTGGCCCCTGGGCTTGGAGACCAGGTGAGGCAGCGGCAGCTGCAAGCGCCCGCCCTCGGGGGCAGAGACGAGGCGGCAGCGTGGCACTCCGGCCAGAGCAGAGAAGACTGAAGGCTCCGGCTGGAGTGAGGCCTCCAGCGGCCAAAGCAAAAACGGAAGGCAACAGCCAGAGGGAAGGCCTGGGTCCCAGGTTCCAGAGGAAAACTGGTCCTGGCAGCCAGGGGAAGGAAAGCCTATTGCATGAATCTTCATGCAACGGGCCTCTAGTAGGTATATAATCATATAAAATCAAAGGCAATGTGATGTCACAGAGACCACACAGACCAACGTCAGGGGGACTTTTACCAGCTCCTCCTACGTATTAGCTTTGTGGCCTTCCTCAAGTCAGTTCCTCTTTGGCCCTAGTTTCTCATGACCAAATCCTACTTGCCGAAGGGGAGCGAGACGTGAAGAAGATGGAACTGACTACCCGGATCGCTCTGCTTATTATGGAAGGGCCATGCCTCCAGTATCTCAGTTTCAGACGGTGGACTGCGGTTTCTGTCTAGCCGCCGAGGTACAAGGCCACGTGACTGTCCCTGTGGTCGGCAGGAGGGCCATTTCCTCTGGACGTTCGCAATGCCCTCCCTGATAAAACTAGGTTACGACTCACAAACTCAAATTCCTACAGGGACTAGATGACTGGCATTAGTGAAACATTCCAGGAGCATGGCAGTAGAGACTGGTGGGGTGGTGAGAAACGCATCCCTCGGTTTTCCTATGACATTCCTTATGTGAGGACAGACCCGGCTGGAGGTGATCTTACACGACCTGCACTGAAATCCGTCTGCACAGCTGCTCTAGCTTGGATCCCTGCTCTGAAGAAGAATCTCAAACAAGAAAAGGAAATTTACAGGGATGACACCAGGAAATGTCAAGGAGGAGGAGGAAGTAAGCGCTCTGACAAATCTACAAGAGCCTGGAGATCTGGCAGCAAGTTTCAAACTTCCCCTGGGCTGAGCACACTGCCTGTCATAGTCACGAGCTTCTCAGTAAACACTTCCTAAGTGAATTTTTTAAATATCTCAGTTAGGAGCCTCTATTACCTCTCATTGCACACTTTTCTCTTGGCAACTGGAGTGGAGCAGTGGATTTGTCCAATAGGACAATGGCCAGGGAGAAAGAACTCTGCAGGAGAAGCAGGTTATACCCACCTGAATTCTGTTGGCCTTTCAAGGACAGGTACTATACCTTATACTTCTTTTAAATTAATGTAACAACTATTCACTGAGCTTCTACTTTATACCAGACACTTTCCTTGACACTTCAGGGAATCCTGGGGCTCAGTGTTTGTCCATAAGGTGCATATACATACATATTTACATACATACATCTATAATAATAAAAGCAAAGCATAATATGCTAATTAAATGGACATCCTTCCTGGACAAAGCCAGGGCTGCAGCCGTGGATGGAGGCAGCCGCTGCGGCTGTGAGGGAGGACTACTCTTGCATGAATTTCATGCATCGGGCCTCTAATACACCCCGCGACACCCCTCCCCACACACACACACACATGCACACACACACAGAGGGATAGAAATATATCCAATTAAAAATGACAGGGTATGTGTATGACTAATAACTAGAGTGAATAGAGTGTGATGGCCACACACAGAAAGAACCAATTCCCTGCCCGGGACCGGTCTGTGAAGGCCAGGTCAAGCTGTCACCTTTGAGCCAGGCTTTGGCCTGTTAGAGACAGAGAGCGATCACGTTCCAGAAAGAGCACGTGACGTGGGCAATGGTGCACACACATGAAAGCCCGGCTGTGTGCCTGGAAAGTGGGTCTTCTGCTGCATTGGATGCATGTTACAGAGCAGCAAGAAATGTATTCCCCGGGCCTAAAAATGCCAAACATTTCTGGCCGACAATAATGCTGTTGGCTTGCTCGGCGCTCAGCTTTACAAATATACTTACTAAACAGAACTCGCTTGTTTTTCTGGATAACAGTAATAATAACCCAGGGAAAGATTATGAGCTTAAAAGATACTAGTGAGCCCCAGGGGTCAAATTAATGTTGCCAATATACCTGAACCTGAGGGTTTTAGAAAATCATCCCAGGTGCTTTCTTTTCACATTTACACTCCTAATTTAAAACATTCATACAACAAACTTAGAAATGAGAACAAAAGTAGAGCTAAACAGAACTCCCCCCAAAAATCTTAGCCTAAATGATGCTACTGAATCAAGCACAGAATTAAACACGGGCCTGAGTTTCCTGCTAGCCAGGGCAAAAAGCTCAATGAATTGAGAAATCCTCACCATCACATAAGACAGTTCCTTAGAGATGGGTAGACCTGGGCACACCAGGTTTAAAGCAAAAGGAGGAGGAGGATGAAAAACCATAAAAGAAAAGAACAAAAGGAGGAATGAAGGTGACTGAAAAAATATCTCCCACTTAAAAAAAATGAAATTCCCTCATTTAAAAACAGTGCCTGGGTATGTTTTTCTCCTTTGTAGCCTCTCTCTGTTGATGTTTTTCTGGCTTGCTAAGCAAAGGAGAAACCTCACTCAATCCTGGAGACATGCATTTACAACCACATTCTCCCGGCCAATAATCCTCAGTGGCTCCTCCAGAGGGGATGTCAAGCACTTGCATCTGGTTATGAAGCTGCTGCTGCTGCTACTGCTCAGGATGAACAGTGTTGTGTTCAGAGAGGGCTCCGGGGCAGAGCCAATTCATTAAGGACAAGATGTGCAGGCACACTGACCTTTGGAAATCCAGCCCTGGTCGGAAACTTCCAGATTCCAAACAAAAGCTGGAAAGAGCTGGAGGAAGCACACTGGGAGTGCTGGGGCCCATCCCTCCCTCATTCCCCGACACTGGGAGGCTCATAAAACCAACAGAGCAGCATTAACTGCAACATCGTAAGAGAGAGGGCTTTGCTCTCTGCCTGGATGGAGAGGGAGGACAGAGACCAGTAGGTTGGCTCCAAGGGAAATAGATGCTTCATTCAAACCTTAACTCTGGGAAGGCAACTGCCATGTAGGCTTAAACAGGGGAACCCGTTGTTGCTAGACTCCCATAAAAATCATGCCCTTGGTTGAGGCACTGTCATAGTGGAAGAAAAATGCAGCCAAACTGAGCATGGTCTGGATGGCAGAGTTGTTGTTCATTGTAGACTTCCAAGAAGTCGCGCCAGGGGCTAACCCAAGGCAAAAGTTTCAGACATCATACAAATCTGGCACGGTCATGTGTAGTCACCAGTATTCTGTTGTTGCTAATTTTCCTCTGCTTTCCTGAGTCCTCCACCAGCGGGAAAACAGGGACCGGCAGGTTGGCTACCAAAACGAACGTCTGCAGGTGTTTTCACCAGAAAAGGACACAGTGCTGTTGCTATCTGTGGGAAGCCTGGAAATGAAACCACCACCCTAACCTTGTGTCCCTTTGGATTTGCCTAGGACTCCTTCCTCCCTCCCTCCCCTTCCAGCTGAGTCAAGGCTTCCGTCTTCCAGGTCCTGTGACCCAATTCCATTGCTCCTAACACCAAATCAGCACCACCACCAACTCCCACGCACACCCAGTAATAACCAGGGGTTCACTGCATCTTGCCTTCTTCTGAAGATATGCCGTGGTCTCTCTAGTGTCCTGTCATCATCCCTCAGTAGTGCCAGTAGCTCCTGGCAAGGCTGTAAATCGGCGGGCATCAAAGGTAAACAGTCAGTTTTCAGATACATCTTAATCCAAAAGTCTTCCCTCTAATCATACAAACCAAGCAATGGTCTTATCTTCATAAAATCCACATGGTATTCGGGCATTTGATTCTAGATACATTAAGCATCCCTGTGCAAATCACACTTATACCAATTCAATCCATTTGCTGTTTTGTTTTTTTTTAAAAAAGCGTCATTCTTCCCAGAAAGTTTTTTCCTCTAGCCACATACCAAGCCAGAATCAGACAAACTGGGCCAGATAAATGTATTAATCTTACTGACATCTCTCAGTAGGAAACAATGACGACTCACCAATAAATCCTGGGGCAGAATTAAGAAAATTCTGCTCATATACACCTATTTTTAAAAATTGCCACCACTGATGAGGATAAACGACCTTCTGCTTTCACATATACAGACTTTTTTAGGGAGTGCTACACAGCAACATATCATTAAGGTCTTAGCTGACAGACTTAGTCAAATCTCTTGCCCAAGATGACTTGCTATGTGACAAAGAAAGACCATTAACTTTTTCTTTTCTTTAATTCCCTCATTATTTTTTCCAATGGAAGAAATAATACAAATCTACTGAAATGAAGTTGAGGTTAAAAACAGACCTTTAAACAACAGTACCTTTACTCAGTGCCAACAATATATATATAGAATATGAAGTGTTACAACTTCTTTGCTTAGCAGGATTAAAACTCCAGCCTCGTATACATCACACATAGAAGGAAAGGTCTAAACCCGAGAGACTAATAAGAAATGGTGTCTACCAGTTGTAAGTGTTCTCAATTTCAAACGTCTTGTTCCACTTTAGATTCCTTTTGAGCAGTAACTGTAAACTTCCAGGAAGAAGTTCTGAAACATTTTGGGGAAGTCTATAAAATAGCTGTGGGATGAACAGGAAATTCCTGGACTCTTTCAGAGGGGACTGGGAAAATCACTAAAGAAATACTCTCTCCTGGCACCCTGCTCTTTTCCTTACATCCCAGGCACCATGCACATTTCTGAATGTGTTTATTGATACTCTGAGTCCCCTTCTAGACAATGTCTGTTTGGGTCACCACTGCACCCTCAGACCTAGCTTAGTCCTTGGCATATCGAAAGCCCTAAAAAAAAAAAAGGAAGTGAGGAAGGAAGGGAAGGAGAAAGAAAGGGGGGGGGATTAAATGAAGAAATGAAAAAAAAAGAGAGAGAGAGAACCAAGAGAGTGATGTCACCAAGATGCTGACATAGATCATTGCTGACTTCATTTCCCCTCACAAAAAGAGCAACAATTATTCATAGACAAGGCACCACCAAGAAGAGAACCAGAAACAGAAATCACAGAATGGAAATGGAGCATAGCTCCAACATTAAGCATTCTCTATTTACTCCTCAATACTCCCAATGGTTTATTATGAACAAGTGTGTTTATTCCAATGTCTTCGGCCCTTGCTGACACATGACATACCCTGATCAGCAAAGGCTAGTCGACTTCAGACACAGGAGTGAGTTCTGTTCTGAGGGGAAGTGGCCAGGAAGGGACAAGTGGACAGGTAAAGGACAAAGCAGTTTCCAAAACAGAGTATTCTGGAGATGTGGGCGTCTCTGCTCTCATCTCTCCACCTACACAGTGGTCCCCTCCCCCCCCCCCCCCCCCCCCCGCCACTTACGGTCTCACTTTCTGCCATTTTAGTTCTCTGTGGTCAACCATGGTCTGAAAATATTAAATGGGAAAATCCAGAAATAAACAATTCATAAGCTTTTTAAATTGCACGCCTTCCTGAGTATTATGATGAAATCTCACGCTGTCCTGCTCAGGCCCACTGAGGACATGAATCATCCCTTTTTGTCCAGTTATCATATCCTTTTGCCCAATACATCCATGCTGCATAGACTCCCCACCCATTAATCACTCAGAAGCTTGGTTATCCAATGGATTATGAGAGAGAGAGAGAGAGAGAGAGAGAGAAACACTCACATAACTTTTATTATAATATATTGCTTTAATTGTTCTAGTTTATTATTAGTCACTGTCCATTTCTTACTGTCACTAATTTAAAAATTAAATTTTATCGTAGATATGTATGCATAGGGAGAAACATTGTACATGCAGGGTTCAGTACTATTTGCGGCTTCAGGGATTAACTGGGGGTCGGTCTTAGAATGTAACCCCCATGGATAAGAAGAGACTACTACTGTACCACGCTTCCTGTAAGGCTATGGGTCTACAGTCCTCAAATTCTTTCCATTTTTACTTGCTCCCAGTCCCTTTCTGGCCAATGTTCCTCAAGTCCCAGGGCCTAGGACAATGTGCCCAGGCCCCCTCCCCTGAGAGCAAGGCAATACCATCACTGCTGCTTCCTGTCCCTCCTCCACCCAGCCCTCCCCCCCTCCCCCGCTCTGCTGGGCTCCTCTGTCTGCTCCTGGGGCATCCCAATCCCACATGGGCACTTGCTCCCTCTTCCTCAGTCTTCATTCTGCACAGGGGAGGCCTTTCCCTTCTGTCTGGTTTCCCTGGGGGCCTCCACTCCCCGAGTAAATCCCTCCAAAAACCCTGGAAGTAACCTTCCTTTTACTTTCTTCACTCACTCTTGCCCAAGAGAGAAAAGCGATCAGAGATAGTGAAAGAAAAACAGAAAGAAAAAAATGCTCACTCATCTCTCATCACCCTGACCCCTGAGGGCTTTACATTGCCCCCTTCCATGGGGGGAGCACTCCCGCCGGCGGGCCATGGGAATCCCAGTGACTGGCTTTCTGTGAAGACCCTTTCCCACAGATGGGTCAGCTCATAAGCTAGCAGGGGGTGGGAATGGGGTGGACGTTAGGAAGTCAGAATGAAATGGCACTTCCCAACTGGATCTGCATGCAGCTTTGTCACGATAAACAACCCTGGTTTTTAACCTCTATCTCTGTCTGGTTCCTGTATGTATTTTCTCTAATGGGTTAGAGAAAGGAGAACGGGATTCATTTTCTGACCCCACTAAAAGAACAACTGTTAGCAGTCCAAATTATTGTTTCAAGAAGCTTGGTGTATATTTAATTAGCATGTAAGTGCCCTATTATTCCATCACCTGGATTGATTGCACTTTTAAAAAATAAAAGTGGCTGAGACCGGTTTGGCTCAGTGGATAGAGCATCGGACTGCGGACTGAAGGGTCCCGGGTTCGATTCCGGCAAGGGGCATGTACCTTGGCTGCGGGCACATCCCCAGTGGGGGATGTGCAAGAGGCAGCTGATCGATGTCTCTCTCATCGATGTTTCTGACTTTCTATCCCTCTCCCTTCCGCTCTGTAAAAAATTAATAAAATATATTTTAAAAATAAATAAATAAATAAATAAATAAATAATAAAAGTAATGAACATACATGAAGGCCAAAAACATTTGAATGGAACAAAAAAAATGTATACAAAGTTAAAATCTCCCTCTCCTCTTTCCCAGCAGTCTCTCCTCTTTCCCTCCTCCCCAAAACTGTCAACTGTACTTATCTATCCTATTATTTGAATGTTATGTGTATCCGCATATATAAGAGATATTTGTATTCATTTTTCTCATTTAAACAAGAGATAACTAGCTTTTAATTTTAACAGCTGAGAGGCCTCAGGTACAAAAAGGCTGGGGTTCCTTCTTGGGCTTCTCTTTCCCCCTACCCACAGCCCTCATCCTCCCTTCTCCGTGTTCCCTCCTACCACACTCACCCGCCTCCTCAGAGCAAGTGCCTCAAAATGAATCAAGGCATCTGACAGCTATAGAAGATGCCACCACTGAGGGAAGCTGGGGAAAGGGTATAGGGATCTGGGTATTATTTCAAAGTAGAAGTGTTTTTTAAAATGATAGATACAGAGACACAGAAGCATAGAACAGACTGATGAATCTCAGAGGAGAGGTAGGGGTGAGGGATGGAGGGGGAGATTAACCAAAGAACTAATATGCATTTTCATATAACCCATGGATACAGTCAATAGTGTGGTGAAGGCCTGGCGGGAGGGAGGGGGCAGGTGGAGGGGGTTAATGGGCATAAAAGGGAGTCAGGGCCAGATGGGGCAAGTCGTAGTGAAGGGACCCTAAAGTAAGGGGAGGAGGAGGAACGGATAATGAAGACGTTCTCTGATAACAGCGTGAAGACCAACATCAGACCCTGGCCTCTGCCTCTTCCGTGATGACCACTAGCCAGCACTGTAGCGTCAGTTCTTGAAATGTTTTAGTATGGGTTTGATTTTCTTTAAAGAACAAAGCAATGTTTTCCGATAAAGCTATTTGTTACGAACTTGGAAATGTTTCCCCTTGATCCTAAGTATTTCATGGTAGTTGGTTTTTGTTTTTCTTTTTAACAGTTGAGTGAGTTTCTATCTTCTTTTAAAAAATCAAAACTGAACCTTAAAAGTACATAAATATTTAATTTTGCAGAGAAAGGCATGGCTCTCCAGATGGGGAGTCCGTCCAACTCATGATCTCAAGCATTTTATGGCCACACTTCCCTGCAAATCACATCGATGGCAAAAACCCAGCTGCAAACTCAAGCGTTTTGTCACATTCCTGACTCCAGAATCAAATTTCTCATGTGGGAGGTTGAGCCAAAGGTATGTCCTGACAAATCCCTACAGAAGTGGGTCAAAAGGCTGACATCCCTGTCCCTCTCCATTTCTATTTCCCCCTTGAAAGTCTGGGGCCAGGGCAAACTGGAAGCTGTGAGCTTCAGGGACCCCATCCAACTCTAC